>CM059210.1:467500-480000 GCA_030347435.1 Clarias fuscus | reverse complement strand
TGCTCAGAGAGGATCAAAGGATGTGCAGAGGTACAAAACCATACACAGAATATCTCCACAACTGGAAAATAAGCATACACACACACACACACACACACACACACACACACACACACAATGAAAGACAGATAAAAGAATGCGGTGTATGTTTCAGACCAGGACGAGTGTGCAGAAGGTCTGGACGATTGCACGTCCAAAGGAATGACCTGTAAGAACCTGATCGGAACCTACATGTGTATCTGTCCTGAGGGATACACACGAAAACCAGGAGGAGAGGCGTGTGTAGGTGAGACAACACACTGTCACACACACAACGTGCAGTGTGTTAGTAAGCTGTTGAGCCACCATGAGCTTCCAGAGGAGCTTCAACACTCGTCATAGATTCTGTGAATCTGTGGAACAATGGAGAACGTTTGGTGTAAATCTTATAGCTGTGTGTGTGTGTGTGTGTGTGTGTGTGTGTGTGTGTGTGTGTGTTCATAGATCTTAACGAGTGTACAGCGAAGCCCAGAGTGTGTGAGAATGGCCGTTGTGTGAACACCGTGGGAAGTTACAAGTGCAATTGTGATGGAGGCTTCACACCCAGCCCCACACTGACAGAGTGTATCGGTGAGTGTGTGTATCACTGAGTGTGTGTGTGTGTGTGTGTGTTAGAGCTCTGTGCTAATGCTAACTTGTGGTGTTGTGTTGCAGATACTCGTCAGGGATTCTGCTTCATTGTGTGTGCGGCATCTTCCATCAGCCAAGTGGAAGTGACGAAATCAGAGTGCTGCTGTAACGGAGGACGTGGTTGGGGGGCGGACTGTGAGAACTGTCCACATCCTGGAACAACTCAGTACAAAAAATTGTGTCCCTTTGGTCCCGGATTTACCACCGACCGTCAGGGTGTGCTTTACTGCCTACTCACCACATAACGTCACACACTTGGGGGAAACGTTCCTTCTTAAAACCATGCAGACACACACAGACGTGTCACTTTCTCAGCACAGGACTTGCATGTGTTATGTGCAGATATGGACGAGTGTAAGGTGATGAGGAACCTGTGTCAGAACGGACGGTGTGTGAACACAGAGGGCTCCTACATCTGCATCTGTAATCCTGGATACAGCACCAACATCATAGACACCATCTGTGTGGGTGAGTGACTGAGTATGTGTGTGAAAAAACAAAACCATGGAAGTGGGTCTCGGGCTTCACGCTTAGGTGAAATCAATTGGTTTCAATAGAGGTTTGGTGATGTTTAAGGTCTGAGTGACTGGCTTAGTGTATGAGTGGAACAGGAAACATCTGTATGTCTCTCTGGACAGATGTGGACGAGTGTGCTCAGGCTCCTAAACCCTGTAACTTCATCTGTAAGAACATCGAGGGAGGATATGTGTGCTCCTGTCCACGGGGTTACATCCTGCAGGAAGACCGCAAAAGTTGCAAAGGTAACACACACACACACACACACACACACACACACACACACACACACACACACATCTGGGTCTGTACCTTCACCCTGAGAGTGCTGCAGATCTCTTTCACCATCCTCTTCAGTAACCAGGGTGTGTCCTTCCACACACTGACACACACACACACTGACACACACCTCTCGCTCTGCTCCATGTTCTCTCCTGTAGATCTGGACGAATGCACCACTAAACAACACAACTGTCAGTTCCTGTGTGTCAACACCATCGGTGGATTCACCTGCAAGTGTCCCCCAGGATTCACACAACATCACACAGCCTGCATCGGTAACACACACACACACACACACACACACACACACACACACACACACACACGCAATACATTTCCAAATGCAATATAATGCCAAAAGTATGTGCATCCCTTCTGCTCTGTTCTTCTGTGAAGGCTGTACACTAGATGTTGGAACATGAGTGTGTGGATTTGTGTATATTCACACACTTTACAGGAGCATTAGTGAGCTCAGGTGCTGATTTCGGGATGTCAAGGTGGTTCCAACAGATGTTCTGTACAACTGTGTGGCTTAAACATATGGCAATGACGGTCATGGGTGCACATACTTTTGTGCTGTGAACCTAGATTTAATGTTTAGACATTAATGTTGATTGTTTCTACGTTGCGCATCCTCCCTGTTTGTGTGTAGATAATAATGAGTGTACGTCAGACACGAGTCTTTGCGGCCCTAACGGAGTGTGTCAGAACAGTCCGGGAAGCTTCAGCTGCGAGTGTCAGAGAGGGTTCTCACTCGACCAGGGGGGGCAACGCTGCGAAGGTCACTCTCTCTCTCACACACACACACACACACACACTCTCCCATGCAGGCTTTTATTTCTTTGAAATGACTTATGTGAGCTTGTGTGCGTGTGCAGATGTTGATGAGTGTGATGGAGAGCATCGCTGTAACCACGGCTGCCAGAATCTGATTGGTGGATTCAGGTGTAGCTGTCCCCACGGCTACCTGCAGCACTACCAGTGGAACCAGTGTGTCGGTGAGGATCAGCAACTTCCTTAATCTCTCACACACACACACACACACACACACACACGGTGGTACTCAGAGCTGTATGTTTGTGTCTAGATGAGAATGAGTGTCAGAGCGGCCAGGTGTGTGGTAGCGCATCGTGTCACAACACCCTGGGCAGTTTCCGCTGTGTGTGTCCAAGCGGGTTCATGTTCGGTCAGAACAGCGGTGGGTGTGAGGACGTCAACGAATGCTCGTCTTCACAAAACCCCTGTAATTACGGCTGCTCCAATACAGACGGGGGCTTTGTGTGTGTGTGTCCACCCGGATACTTCAGGGCTGGGCAGGGGTGAGACCCTCACGTAAACACACACAAAGACAAACACACTTCCTTATTGTTATTTATAACAATTACGTTATAAAAACTGTACAAATACCAAAGCTATTGCACAGGATTGTAAAAGCTTATGATTATCCTCTGTGTTTGTGTAGGCATTGTGTATCAGGACTGGGCTTTAGCAGCAGTAGTCCAGCTCCAGTAGATGAGGAGAACGCTCTCTCACCTGAAGCATGTTATGAGTGTAAGATTAATGGCTATCCAAGGAAAGGACGACAACGACGCAGCAGCAACACAACTGAGGAGGACGACACACAGGTACACAACACACTGGAGTCCAGCATGCAAATACACAACATAGGAAATAGATGGATTGTCAGTCAGTCATACACCAATCGGTCATATCGTTAAAACCACCTAGGATTTGGGTTGTGCTGCATTGGCATTTCTGTTGGATCGGACTGGATGGACTGGCCTTTGGTCATGGTGAGTCTCGGGTGCCCCTGAGCCTGTCACCAGTTTAAAAGGGTGTAACTGATAATTAGTATTAATGTGTTTTTATTAGTGAAAGAATGGATGGATGGCATGAACGTAGAAAGTAGTAAATGACAGATAAAAACCTGGTTGCTTAAAAAGATGAACAGATATATAGAGGGATAACTGATAGAAGGGCAGATACAGGACTGGATGCTTAAAATGATGGATGGATAGATGGATGAATAAGATGAGCAGAGGGTTGGATAGATTGATGGATCGATGGGCAGAGATTTTGATGGATGTGATGGATGTTACATAAACTGCTGAAGTCACAACATTAACTATGCAAAAACATCATAGATACAAAATCCGTATTACATATTAATTTTACAATCATACATCTATATAGAAAGACATCCATTTGCCCCGACTGTAACTCTCATGTTTGCCACTAGGGGGAGGATGGGCAGTTTGTTTAGTGAGCCTAAACAACCTCTGCCTTTAAGTGGTATCCAGTCAAGTCAAGTAGGCTTTTATTGGCATGTCACCCATATGCAGTTCAGTACAGGGCCACGAAACAACGCTCTCCAGGACCAAGGAGCACACAACATAAATTAACAGAACTATCTAGTTAACTAAGACCCATAATTGGTTGAGTAGCTAAGACAAACCAAATAGCCACCATAGATTTACATTTATTGTAAAAATCGCAGCAAAGAGGAAGAACTGGTTTATTAGTCTAGTCGCATTGTATTGTGTGTGTGTGTGTGTGTGTGTGTGTGTCAGTCCAGTCCCTTTTTGTTGACGAGACGGATGGCTTGTGGGGAGAAGCTGTTGCACAATCCAGGTGGCAGGAGGGTGAAGAGTGAATGTGAGAGGTGTGTCCAATCAGCCATAATGCTGGTGGCTTTGTGGATGCAGCGTGTGGTGAAGATGACTTCGATAGAGGGAATAGAGACCCCGATAATCTTCTGTCCTCACTCTCTGCTGTAGGATGTTGCGGTCCGAGATGGACATTTCCCTACAACAATTCCCAAACCAGACAGTGATGCAGCAGATCAGGATGCTCTCAATAGACCCTCTACAGAAAATGGCTAGAATCGGTGGTGGAAGCTGGGCCTTCCTTTTTTCCTCTTGACTTTTGGGTTTTAAGAGCTGGTGTTGAGGGATCAGATGAAATTCCCCTCCAGGTAGACACCCAGGAATTTGTTGAGACTGATGCCTGATACTGGTTTCGGTGAGGGGATGTCCCGATTGGTGTATTATGCATTGGGATGGGTATGTTGTGTTACGATGCGGTTACAAGTTATGAATTTGAGTTCTGGTGTTATGCATTCATAGGGGTTGTGTCATCATTGCGAATCCATCATGAACTCCACATGACGAACATTACTGCTATAATTATATTTTTATTGCCAGTGTTTAATCTCTTCTACTTCCAGGTTGATCAGGAAGTGATTACTTCAGCCAGTGTGGATGTTGATGACATCATTCGTTTTAACCTGAGCATCGGCGAGCTGAGTGTTAAAGATCACATCATGGAGTTCTTGCCTGCTCTCTCCACGCTCAAAAACCATGTGCGGTATGCGATCGACTTCGGGAATGAAGCCGGACTTTTCAAACTCAACCAGAGGGACGGAGTGAGCTTCCTGCACGTGTCCAAAAACAAGCGGCGCAACCTTCTGCCTGGAGTTTATTACTTACAAATCAGCAGCGTTCCCAGGTACGGTAAGAAGGAGCTGGAGGCGCTAGAGGATGAGAACGATAAAGACTACCTCAGTGGAGAACTTGGAGAAACGCTACACATTAAACTACAAATTGATTTGCATTAGCCTCGTACCAAAGAAGCGATCCAGGAGGACTCTTATTCACTACGGCGAAAGATCTCCACATCAGAGATATCGTCTCTCCACATCATGTCTCAGAAATAATCCTAACAGTAATAACAGCACGCATCTACATTTGATAGAACTCAAAGCTGCAGCGTATACGTGTTTCGTCTGATCCAGCACACATACTGAATTACAGCTTTGTTTGTCCTGTGCCCTTGTCCACTTCCCCGTCGAGTAAGTACGCACTTGCTCGAGCAGTTTTCTCCGAGTCACTTGCTTCCTTCGCAACGTGTACAGTCATGTCGGCTCGCTAACTCTACTGTGTGGTTATAAGCTAATTATATTATTAAAATGCAGGAGAAAGCTGAACAGCTAGCTAGCATGGCAACTGAATGGCTTATCGGCTGGCATGCTAACTAGCTAGTAGATTAAACCAGGCTGACTAGCTTGCTTTAAATAAATAATATGGTTGAACATGGTTAGTCAATCCATCCAACTGGACAGCTTTCTGTGTTTATAGCAGTTATACAACATGTATCTCAATCATCTAGCACATCGCAGATATCTAAGGGGACCAGGGGAAGTGCTCGAGGACAGATAAAAGCAGTATTGAAACAGTGATGAAGCTAAAAGGGGAAAATAAACGTTGTCTGAATGTTCGAGCAGGGACCTGGACAGTAATATCACTTATTAAATCACTCATCTGACCAAGTCTGTGTTTTTTGACCACTCTAAATTGTAAGCTTTTTGGTGAAAAATAAATGACCACAATGTCCTCTTTATCCTGTAATGTATTTAATGCATGGGTTTGTTCGCTTTGTTAATTTTGCGCTGGAGCTTGGAGGCTAAAGCAGCTAACACACTAATGCTACACTCACATCAGCACAGTGACAGGTGGTGGTTAATTTTCTGTGATTTCAGGAACAGCAACAATTCAGTAGATTTTCTCTACTTGAACAGATCTTACAGGAAATGTTATTCAGAATTCTCAAACTTATACCACATCCACCTTGATTTCAAGGACACAAGCACACTTGATGTCACAATATGACAGACTTCCCTTTCCAATATTTTCTACCTGATAAAGTATGAACACCAAAATTAAACCAGGGAAAAGTACAAAAAATTTAACTAATGTAAACCACATTGATCGAAAGATACAGCCCCCAAACTGAGACACGGCTTATGTTCCTCATTGGACTGAATAATCCACAGACAGCAACATGTGATATGAGGGCAGGTGACGGGAAGCCTCCAGTTTAACACCAGTGCAGACTTGCCTCAGAAGGGTTTGTTGAGTTGTTCAGGTTCGCTCCCACATACTTTATGCATTTAGGCTAAAGGGGAAATTGTGTGGTATTTATTTTCACCTGAACTGAAGTTTTTTTTTTTTTTGGGGGGGGGGGGGGGGTTTCCATTGTGGTTATAAAGGACTCTGCTTGTCGTTTCTACGCCATCATAGCTGTGTTTTAATCGTATTTACTGGTGCTAATAACATCATTAGATTTATGAATGCACTGCAAACTGTCAGACTGACGCCACTTAATGCCTTTCGCTACGCAGTACGTGTGTGTATTACTGGAACCACGGCACGTTTAATCCGGGGATATGTTATAAACCCATGTATAGTGCCCTGGACAGAAGGGCTCACAATGGTGCTCATTATAAAAGACCAACTACTTTTTTATTCTGATTTTGTATAACTGTACATTTCACTTTTCAGAGGAAGAGAAAGTAAGAGAGAAGGAGATTAATGCACTGAGGCCACCCAGGCCAAAACACACACTCACATCATAGTCAGTGCCTTTAACGAGACATCACGGGCATCCAGTGTTCACATCTGTAAGAAGATTAGGTGTACATTCACAATAAAAGAACGTTTTGGTTTTAAGAGTGCACGAGTCCATCTTTTATTTATGATTATGGCGCTGCTACTGCGGACTTCTGACTGATTCAGTGTTAATTCCCCACAACAGCAGGCTTGTATTATCTCTAATGCATAATTCTGTGTCGTCTCCGCTGCGCAACAGTCAGAGGTAAAGCAGGAACATGTTCAAGACAGAGCAGTGCACACAGCTTTGTGGCTTCTCGGTCACATGACACCAACATTTTTATTGTTGTAACTTCAAGAGAGGGGGGGGGGGGGGGGGGGGAACCTTTACAGCTACAGGAAGCATCTTCAAAACTGAAAGTAGGTAATTTTTTGACCCATACTTGGGGACACGAACACTTTTTGGCACGAGTGATCTCTTCCTTACAAAACCTTACCTTCATGTCCCAAGTAACAGTAACAAGAGCGACAGAAGTACCATAATTCTTAGACTAATTTATAAACATTAAGTTTTATTCTTAAAATGTTCATTAGAACTTGAACTGAACAGAAAAACTGAAAACATTACAGTAACTGACAATATAGTAGCACCATCTTGTGGTCAAACAGTACTACATTACATCACCACAACAAAATCATGTAGTTATGCAGAAAACATCTGAAAACACAAAGCTATTTGTATTAAAAATACATTTATTTAAATAAAACCAACGTTTTCAGCTCCGCCCAGTGGAGCCGAATCCCCCAGCGCCCCTCTCGGTCTCATCCAGCGTCTGAAAACAAAAACAGTCGCCCTAAATACAGCATCTTAATTCAGTGTACACTGGTATTTAAAGCACTAGGAGACATCCAATTTGATCAGGAAGAAAGAATTACACGAGTGTGTGAACTTGAAGAGGACCTAGCTTTAAATCCTTTAACATTGAGGAGCGATTATCACAGTGTATTAAAAATGTTACACAGCTCGTCAGACAACTAAACTAAATTAACTATCAATTTCTTCATTAAACTAGAACAGATATGTTTAGGACGCAAGCTTGAGGCAGTGGTTTGATGCAGTTGAAGATCAGGGGTGTGGTTTGGAACAGAGCCCAGAGTCATGACACGCATGATATGCAGACATGTGTCAGACTGTGTGTCTTTACCGTGAGCTCCTGTAGGTCAGGGTAGCAGATCCTCTCACACACTAGCTGAGCCACTCGGTCTCCTTTCTTCACTGCAAATCAAACAACAGGTTTATTACACAAATCTACATCAAGTCTCTCTCTCTCTCTCTCTCTCTCTGCACCAACTTCGACCTCTCCGCACCTTCAAATGTCTCCTTGCCAAAGTTGAAGAGCACGACCCCGACGTTTCCTCTGTAGTCTTCATCGACCACGCCAGCTAAAGAGGAAAGCATGCGTTTAGCAGGAGCTCAGACTGTACCGGGGACAGTTCATATCCATAACACCTCTAATAACCGACATGCAATGTCGCACTACAGCAGCGCTACACCGCCCGAGGCGGACCAAATCACTCACCTCCAACATCGATAAAGTGCTTCGCCGCTAGACCGGAGCGAGGAGCTGAGGAGCAACAATCACAAAAGAAATAAAGATCATAACCTCTGTGTATTCACATAAATAAATCTACACACCAGGTGTGTGTGGGATGGTGTGTGCGTGAAGCCGCAAGGTGATGGCGAAAACAACTAAAAGCTGTAAACGGACATAAGTGACAGAAGTGGAGATGTGCTGTGTCCATACCCACTCGACCGTAACACCCTGCAGGAACGGCAATCTGGATGTCCGTCTTTACTATGGCCTTGTCCATTGGCGCGATCGAGTAATCATACGCACTGAGAGAGGAAAAACAAAACAATCACCACCACCACCATCTCTCGACATTACTTCACAAACACTCACTCTTTTTTCCAATCTGTATTCTAATACAGGCCAAAAAATAAATAAAAAAAATGCCATGAAAGTCTTCACTTCCTTGTGATTGTTGGACAGGGTGACCTTTAGGAACATTTGCTTTGTGGAATGTTGTGAATTTTGTCGACATTTACGCATCATCTTGTTTTATCCTACTGAGACCCAAATGTCCTCGTTATAATTTTGTCTTTATTTTTTAATTTATATATCCATCCCTGTACCATGCTCACTAGAACTGTTCGGTACAAGTCTTTTACCAAACTTCTTCCTGGTTAAGGACACTGACTTTACAGTTATTAGCTATGGGAGGGGGAACCCCCCCACACGCCGTAGAAACTGTAAATGCACACAACAGTAGAATCCAACTCATAGAAGATAAAAAACTTTAGAAACATTTAATATTTCCTCATAACCCCTTATATATATATATATATACATACACACATACACACACACACACACACACATACTATATATATATATGTATTTATTTATTTAAGTGTGTGTGTTGCTCGTACCTGTACAGGTCGTACCCCGCGGCTTTAGCAGAGCCTCGGCTCGGGGCAGTGGCGTGCTCGGACAGTTTAGCAAACTTTAGCACGATGCTAGCGCTGCCTCCATTCAGCTCCTCAGTCCTGCTCTTCTTCACAGGAGACACCGCGTCTCCGTCTGTCGCTCCTGAGCACGGCATTCTGCCTGAAACACGAGCACTGAGCCTTAAAATGAGGAAAATACTAACAAAACCAGAAAAACTGACAGAACCGAAGCCCACTGATGTCTCTGAGGTAAATCTCTTCACGCCGCCGCCGCCAAAAATCTCCCGCCAACAGTTTGACCTGAATTTAAAGGGTGCGCGCCCCACCTCCCCGCGCTCTTTTTAAACCAATTACAAGCGGCGATGTAAGCCCCGCCCCTCATCCTGTCCAATCGGATTTATTCTACGCAGCTATATTACGATTGAAAGACTTTATGGTGAACATTAACAACAAGTCTTCCGGTCTTAACACTCCGCGTTATTTACAGTATAAACACACCCTGGGTTATCTCGGTTATTAACCCGCAGTGTGAGATATAAAGAGTGAGGTACCGTGTCTGAGTGAAGAGCAGCATCTCCTCGGTGCTAACGCTAGCCTGTGTCCGGTGTACAGCACAGACTTCACACAGAAACACCGCATGCCGGTTAAACTCATCCGCACATGTTCCCTCGGCGTGTCGTACAGAAAGAAATCCAGCACTTTCCTCACACACACACACACACAGCTCTGCGGGTTACAATAATTATACACTAAAGCTGCGCAGTGCTGCTGCTCCTTCTGCTGCTGCGTTCAGACTGAAAGGCGCATGCGCGGCGCTGCTGCCTACCGTGGCCGACAAGGGTCAAGACACCGCGAATACCGAGAACACAAACACAATATACAGTATATATAGTCAGACTGAGAAACCGATTACACACAGCGGGAAAATCTAACAATCATTTACAACAAAATTACACCTGAATTTGCCTCAGAGTGTTCTCACATTTTGTTTTTCAAAGTGTGTGTTTAGTTAGCTTGTACATCTACATATACTGTGCTTATAAGATTCAGTGTGGTTTGTTTGTGTTGGTGCTGCACGATTTGATAAAAAAAAAAAAAAAAATCACATTCGTTTAGTTCATTTCATTCTTTTGATCAAAAATAAAATAAAATGTTACATTTTCAATAAACAGACCCCCAACACGTCTACACTTTTTGGCTATAGTTCCAGTAATGAAAATATTACAGTGCAGTTAAGGACATGGCGGCAGGGTGGTGTAGTGGTCAGCACTGTCGCCGTGCACCTCCAGGGTCCAGGCTCGATTCCCGTCTCTGTGCATCGAGGTTGCATGTTCTCCCCCGTGCTTGGTGTTGCATGTTCTCCGTGTGTTCTCCCCATGCGGGTGCTCCAATTTCCTCCCACAATCCAAAGACATGCAGATCTCCATATTTGTTCAGCTAGGTTCTCTTACATTTTTCTCATATTATATATTTTTCTTATATTTTTCTTATATTGTATATGTTGTATTCTATAGATATATTATTCTTTCTTGGCTAAATTTACTTTATATTTTATTTCTTTTTTATTCATATTTATTTCCTATTAATAGTCTTTTATTTTAAGGTCACGGGCAGTCATCTAAGCGTTTCATGGCATATCGTATTGCATATGACTGTGTATGAGACAAATAAAATTTGAATTTGAATGAGTGTGTGAGTAAATGTATGTGTGTGTACCCTGCGATGGATTGGCACCTTAACATCCAATCTCTTATGTCCTGCACACACTGCTCGATTTTAGCAAACTGGTTTTTCTCGTCTGGTTTTGCTGAGACATATAATTGTGTGTCATCAGCATAACGATGAAAACTAATACCATGTTTACGAATGATGTTGCCCAGAGGAAGCATGTAAAGGGAAAAAAGCAGTGGGCCTAAAACTGAACCCTGTGGAACACCAAACTCCACTTGAGAACATGAGGAATGGTCACCATCTAAATCTACAAACTGATAACGATCAGTCAAATAGGATCTGAGCCACAAGAGGGCAGTTCCCTTAATTCCTACTACCTTTTCTAATCTGTGAAGGAGAATACTATGATCAATGGTGTCAAAAGCTGCACTGAGGTCCAGTAACACAAGTATAGTGACGCAACCCTGATCAGAGGCCCATAGGAGGTCGTTTACTACTTTAACAAGTGCTGTCTCTGTGCTGTGATGAGGCCTAAATCCTGACTGATACAGTTCATTTATGCTATTTCTGTGTAGATGTGAACATAGCTGCTGTGATACTACCTTTTCCAGAATCTTGGAGATAAAGGGAAGGTTTGATATCGGCCTGTAATTAGAAAGCTGACTGGGGTCAAGGTCAGGTTTCTTGATTAGCGGTTTAATAACGGCTAATTTAAAGGATTTGGGGACATACCCACTACTGAGTGAACAGTTAATTACTTTCAACAGGGGTTCTATTATTGCTGGTACTATCTGTTTGAGAAAATGTGTTGGTATAGGATCTAATATACAGGTTGACGATTTTGAAGAAGAGATGAGTGAAATTAGTTCCCTCGCTTCAAGGGGAGTAAAGTGTTCTAAGTTCTGATGTGATGTGGTTAGATCATCTGAATTATTTAAATTGTCTGGTTTCAAAGCCTGAATTTTTTGCCTAATATATATGAGGAGAAGTTCATTTAGAGTCACCAGCCTCAGAAATCACCAATTAACAACCAGCACCTCAGATTAGAGCCGTTATGAAGCTTTACAGAGCAGAAGGAGCAGATATACATCTCAATATCAACTGTTCAGAGGAGATTATTGTGTGTTTTATAGAAACGCCTTCAGTGTTGTTTTACAGTGTAGAGAGAAATAAATATGAGAAACGAGCGTGGAGTTAGAAGGTGTCTACAAACTTTTGACAGGTCGTGTGTATACATCCTTGCTCAATTTTATGGACAATGCCTTCTTATGTAAAATTAGTATATATAGTTTTATATACAGTTGTATATATAGTAGTGTATACTCTACTATTTGCAATTTTGGTAGATGCTAACCTGCATTTCACTGCTGAGTGCCTGTACTGTGCAATGCCAATAAAGTTCTATCTATCTATCATCAAGCACTGAATGGAATACTTTGACCAGAACAGTTTTCAGCAGTCGA
>CM059210.1:450000-462500 GCA_030347435.1 Clarias fuscus | reverse complement strand
ACTGCAGAACCCCGACATATTCCTGCACATCCTTGATGTTTGCCGTCCTCCAGTCTCTCTTAAACCCCAGCATCAGTGTGTTTGGTCTGAGCCTGCCCAATCCTGCTGCCTGAAACAGACACACACACACACACACACACACACACACACACACACACACACACACACACACACACACACACACACACAACACACACACACACACACCACACACACACACACCACACACACACAACACACACACACACACACCACACACACAACACACACCACACACACAACACACACACAACACACACACACAGCACACACACAGCACACACACAGACACACACATCACAGACGCACACGCACATACATACACAGCATAGACACACACACACATACACACACACACACACAAACACACACACACAGCACAGAAACACACACACAGAACAGACACACTAATAACTATTAGTAGCTTACTAATGATTGTTAGTAAACTTAATTACAGTGGAACTTTGGATTATGAGCATAATTTGTTCCAAAACACTCGTAAACCAAATCTAATTTTCCTATAAGGAATAATGAAAACTCAAATTATTCATTCCACAGCCCAAAAAAATAAATACATAAAATAATTAATACAATATATAAAGTAAAAATAAAACAAATTAACCTGCACTTTACCTTTACAGATAACTTTAGCTTTACAGTTAAGTGTTTCTGTTTGTGCGCACAGGCGGCGTGTATTTGTATGTGGGTGGAATTAGCCTCTTCCCTCGCCTCGTCTTACACAGTAAAACTCCTCCACTTTTTAAGTTTCACAACAAACACACACAACGGAAACACTCTCTATGTAAAGAGGATGTCTGCGTGTGCGTGTGTGAAGCCGGGGAAGGGGGTGTAAAGGAGAGAGAGTGTGTAGGTGTGTGTGTCGGTGTCAAATTACGCGCACGCACACACATAGGAGACACGCTCAAACAGAGAGGGAGATGATTATACCAGTAAGGGACAAGCACTAAGACCCAGCAACGGGTACCCACAATTCCACAGCGCAAGAGAGAGAAAAATCATTGGCTCAGTTGTGATCACGTGACGCTTGGCGTCCAAACAAGAGCGCATGCGTGATACATGATACTCGGTACTCGTAAACCAGGACTTGCTCGTTTTTCAAGTCAAAATTGATTAAAAATCTTTGCTCGTCTTGTGGAACACTCGCAAACCGCGTTACTCACAATCTGAGGTTCCACTGTATCTCTAATAACACTCCTGTTCCATGATACACTCTCCAGTACATTTCAGTGTGAGGTGTTCAATCTAGTCTGATCTCTCAGTACAGAAAAAGTTCCTCTCCAGTCTGCAGTCTGTCTGATCTACATGTTTTCTTCCTGCAGTACATACTGTCTGATCTAGTGTTCAGTCTATTATGCTGTCTGATCTACAGTATCCGAGTGCAGTGTTTGGTCGGACACCTGTAACTGACTCTCCGTTCCCTTGCGGAAGCTGTGTGACGCCACGGCGGTGTAGAACGCTTTCCTCTTTTGCTCAGTGAGCCACAGCTGGTTCTCTTCTATGCGGTCACTCAGCTCCTGCTGCCGGTCCGCCTGAGGGCCCTGCTCACACAGACATACAGCATTTCATTAGGTTTTATTCATTCATTTTCTTATTCTTATTGACGGATAATTTTGCTTTTTTCCGATAAATTAAGGCTTAAAAATAAAAAAAGTGATCTGACACTAGAAGAAGAATAAAGTTAAGACTTAAAATATTAATTCTCTCATATTTGATTCTTTTAAACTCATTCACTCATTCTCTATAGCACTTATCCTGTTCAGGGTCCTGGGGGGCGGAGCCTATTACTCAAGCTAACACACACACACTACACGCAATTTGGGAATGCCAATTAACCTAATCTGCATATCTTTGAACTGTGGGAGGAAACCGGAGAACCGGAGAGCCCGGAGGAAACCCACCAAGCAAGCACAAGAAACACTCCATGCACACAGAGACGGGACTCGAACCCGGCCTCTGGACGTGCCAGGCCACTATGCCACCGTGCCGCCATATTGTCAACTAGATTCCAGATATTCTAAATCACTGTCCATTTTTTTAAAGGCCGTCTCAGAAAGTGGGCGTGACTAAACATGACATGGATTAAAACCATGACACTTTCATGATTCAATACTGTTATTTTACAAACTGCTTGTTTAATGCACTCGTAGAAACTATTAAGTGTGTCTGTATGCCTACCTGCATTTCAGTCCTGCTGTGTAATGTTACCTTAGTGGAACACACACACTCTTCCACACACACACAGACACATACACACTAATGGAGTTTATTCCACACGAACACTCTACATTGACCATGACACAAGGACACCACCTCAGCTCGCTGATCAGACGAAACATTACTGATTACTACATGTGAGATGTGTAAAGGGGTGGGGCTTCCATGGGGGGAAGCTCAAAACATGTGCACACAGCTGTCAGTCATCCCAGTTTCAGATGCTGATTGGCTCATGGGTTTTATCAGAAACTCTTTGAGTGACATACAGGGGGCGCTGTACAGAGAGACCAGTTTGAGTAGTCCGAGTGTGCCGATTTGTGTTTTATCAAAGACTTTTATGTGCGTAGACTTTACCTACAGTGTTTATTGCATTTGTGTGTGAGATGAAGGCTGAAGTTTTTCTTACCACTAACACTTCACAGGTGAGGCAGAGACCATAGTTTTTAGTGAAGGAGTGAGCGAGGTCCAGCAGGGCCGGCCGGGTTTTAGGAGGTCCGGTCAAGACGATGCACTGAGGCCTGACAGGAAACAGCAGGCGAGGTTAAAGAAAGATAATAATGATAAGCTCTCATATACATCTTAATAAACTCTAGTACGTGTGTAATAACTTCATCACATTCTGTCCTGGTAAGACCTGCTCCTTCTCCTTCTTCGTCATGTCTTCTTCATAATCCTTCTCCTTCTGTTTATTAAACTTTCATTGTTTCAAATTTGGCTTAAAAGCAGTTTGCTGCAGAAGTTGTGTTTATTTTTTTTTGACAATCAATGAAAAATGTGTCATTTGACCATTTAGGCACAACTTTTGCATACCAGTGGACCTGTATTGTGCCTGTTTATGAAGGTATTCACGGTGGCCCTTCTGTCCCAGTAATTAAGGTCGAAGGCTGGATGTCACTCGCAGGTTCCTCTAGTACAATATGGAGTTAAACTCTGTATATTATTATTAACTGATATTTAAATTTGTACAAATAAAAATAAGCTCCAAAAGGCAGTGTGTATGTCTGTGTGTGTGTGTGTGTGTGTGTGTGTGTGCGGGTGTGGGTGTGGGTTAAAACTTGCTTATTACCTGAAGTTCTTAACATGTTCGTTCACTCCTGATAAAATGAGCGTATTGTTCACGGCGGACACAAAGGTCACGGCCTGCTTTGAGGAACCCCAGTTCACATCTGACACACAAAAGTAAAACCCTCTGTTCAGCCATTACTCATTAACTGCTAGTCATTAATCATCCCAAAAAAAACGGATGGTTCGTTAGCATACAAGCTGTAACACATTAGCATGGGTGTGGTCATTACCTGGCTTTTTCACAGTGACGTAGATGTACAGGAAGATCTCGATAGCGTACGTGAGAAGTGCAGCCCACCAGTTAATCACGAACATCACAGCACAACACAGCACGGCCCCGAACAGGGACAGCCACATGTTGTAGTATTTATATGCCGGCCTCCAGCCTAAAAAGGGGGGTGAGGTGGGGATTGATTGACAGCATCGATAATCAACCTATGACATCCCTCACTAAACTAAACATGATGTTAGAGAATCAGAATCGATCCTTAAACAATTATAGCGTTACACAATGGCTCTGACTGTTAAATTAGCTCTTAGTTTGATTAGCTCTCACACACTACATTGTGTCCCCATTCCACTGAGCCAATTTTGCTACCAACCTCTCCCGATGTTTCTCTGATGTACTTGTTCGGTTAATTTTTCAAAGGTAGCAACCCCACATTGAGCCATTAACGATTTAAACAAATTTGTAAGGACATGAAAATGACGAGGGACCAGACTAAGAATGGTTTGAAACACACACATGCTCACTTTTTCTAAGAATGGTTTGAAAAAAGAGGAGGGAGAAAAGTGATCCTGATCAGAAGAAACCTGGGGCCCATGTCTGGAGCCAGGCCTGGACAGATGGCCTGTCACTGAGTGCCTGGTGGAGACTCCACATGGAACATCACTTCTCCATGGGGGAAGGAGCCGGTTAGATCTGGTGGGGCTAACCTCAACGCACAGCCTTGGCTCTGGATCCATACTGTTGTCTGTGCTTATGCACCGAACAACAGTTTAGAGTATTCTGCCTTCTTGGAGACTGAATGGAGTCCTGCATCGGGCCCCAGTAGGGGATTCCATAGTCCTGCTGGGAGACTTCAATGCATATATGGGCAATGATGGAGATACTTGGAGGGGGCGTGATTGGGAGGAAGGGCCTCCCTGGTCTAAAACCAAGCGGTATTTGTTACTGGATTTCTGTGCTAGTCATGGATTGTCCATAACAAATATAGAAATATGTTTAAGCATAGGGATGCTCATAAGTGTACTTGGTACCAGAGCACTTTATGCTGAAGGCCATATGTCTTGGACACTCAGATAAAGAGAAGAGCGGAGCTGTCAACTGATCACCATCTGGTGGTGAGTTTGGTCAGGTAGCAGGGAAAGCCACTGGACAGACCTGGTAAACCCAAACGAGTAGTGTGGGTGAATTGGGAATGTCTAGGAAAGGCCCCTGTCCAAGAGGCCCTCAACCAGCACATCCAGCAAAGCCTTGCCAGTATCCCTGTGGAAGCTGGGGACATTGAATCACAGTGGTCAATGTTCAAAGCTTCTATTGAAGCTGAATTATTCTAGCCAAATATTCTAGCTGAAGCTGTGAGCTGTGGTCTTAAGGTTTTAGGTGCCTCAAGGGCCGGTAACCCTCGAACAGTGTGTTGAACACCAGTGGTTAGGGAAGCTGAAAAAGACTGTCCAACTGAAAAAGAAGTCCTTCAGGGATATGTTATCCCGGGGAACTCTAGAGGTAGTTGCATGGTATTGACAGACTCGAAGGATGGCAGCTGCAGCGGTAGGAGAGGCAAAGCAGCAGGTGTGGGAAGGAGCTTGAACAATCCATGGAGAAGGACTTTCGGGTGGCACCAAGGTGCTTCCGGAAAACTCATGAGGGGGAAACCGGGAACAACCCAAGCTATGTACAGCAAAATAGGACACTGCTGACCTCGACTGAGGAATCGTGCGGTGGAAAGAGCACTTTGAGGAACTCCTGAACCTAATCCACGGCAGATTTTTTCTTACAAAGCCCCAAAGTTATGGAATAGTCTTCCTATTAATGTTCGGGACTCAGACACAGTCTCAGTGTTTAAGTCTAGGCTAAAAACCTATTTATTTAGCGCAGCATTTTTGTAAATAGATGAACCTTAGGTAAAGGAGCAGATCTGGGGGACTCATAGACGTAGAGTATTCTGGTGAACTGGTATGTTTAGATGCTGTCCTCCCCACTCTCATTGTTCACTCAGGTTTGTTGACGGTGAGGTGATTGGTTGCTTTACATCTCAGTTCCCCCTCATGTCTGTGTTTCCTTCTGTCTCTCCCTTTTAGTTATGATGTCATAGTTAGTCCTGCCGAAGTCCTTGCACTCTACACTAAATATACATTCACCATGCAGACGGTCCTGTTCTCTGAGGACTCGTAACTGCAGTTGCTCATGACTGATAGTCCAGGACTGGAGTTTACTATATCTCAGCCTCCAATAACGAACTGGAAGCCATATTAACTTAAACACATCTCCTGTTATACAGAACTTCCAGTCTCACAAAGATCAATCCCTGCCCTCCGTTATCACTCATATAAGGATGGGTTCCCTGTTGAGTCTGGTTCCTCTCAAGGTTTCTTCCTACAGCCATCTCATGGAGTTTTTCCTTGCCACTGTCGCTGTTGTCCTCATCAGGGATGATCTTATTCAATTCAATTTTATTTATATAGCGCTTTTAACAATTGACATTGCTACAAAGCAGCTTTGCACAATCAAAAGAAGTAAATTTGTATGAAATGTGAATGTGTATGAATCAAAATGATAAGATTGTCCCTGATGAGCAAGCCGAGGGCGACGGTGGCCAGGAAAAACTCCCTGAGATGGTCATCTTATCGTTTTGATACATACACATTCACATTTCATACAAATCAAACTTAATTCTTTTGATTGTGTAAAGCTGCTTTGCGACGATGTCAATTGTTAAAAGCGCTATATAAATTAAATTAAATTGAATTAATCCACACTGTGTTGCAGAGACAAGAGTTAGAGGATAATGTGGGGTCACTGAGGTAGTCAAACAACTTCATGATCACAAGTCCCCGGGAATTTTCCCATCCAGAAATGCTGAAGGCTCTGGGTGTTGGGACTTTGTTGAAACACCTCTTCAACATTGCGTGGAAGTCCAGGACGGTGCCTAAGGAGTGGCAGACAAAAAAGGGATCGGTGCAGCGGGAGCGGTATTGCAGTTGCTTTACTGCACTGTTGTGATGAAAAGAGAGTTGAGCCAAAAGCAGAATGAAGAAACAAAATGAAATCTTTTATATTTTTATAGATTTTATTTTGTTTCTTCAGTCAAGTACTTTTTGTTCTGTTAAACACAGACATGCACTAGATCTGTTTAACAGTGCTGATGTCATAATGTGCGAAGGCCCTCTTGATTGTCTAAGGATTATTAGGGCCCAAGTACTATGACATCAGCAAGATGACGACATGACTATGGAAATTGGCAGACAAGTTGGAATTTACTGCCTGTGAGTCTGGGTTCTGAGCGTGAGATTTTGATGCATAACTCATACACACCTGCACATATCAAACTCGGTACCCTTTTAGATCTCACTGAGCTGAACGATTTCACTATTCATGTCATGGGCTCAACACAAGGTCATTTGCAAAACACACACAATCGACACACATTACATACACTACACTACACACTAAACACACTACAAATCCTACACACACACACACACACACACACACATGTAACATTCTACACAAACGATGACCAGCCCAAGCACCTGCATCTCAAACGGTTCAACCATGGCGATGCCTTAAACGTATGCTGAAAAGTGGAGCCGTCATACATTACACATAATATTGCACGTGCTTTGTAGGATTCTCTCTAAATCAGCTGTATTATTCATGTGCTGACATGAATATAAATAGTGATGCAGTGTTTTGTGTTTGATTAAACTCAGTGCAGATATTGTAATTTTCTCTGTCCTCTTAGAAAATACAGTACCTGAGCCACGCATGGTGTGTGGTGTGTCCGCGCTGGGGGTGTTGTACGTGTGTGTGTGTGTGTGTGTGTGTGTGTGTGTGTGTGTGTGTATGTGTGTGTGTGCAAAACCAATGCCCTTATTTTTTAAATCTCATTCCAAAATTTTCTGAAAAGTTGGCAGCTCTCTCACATGCTAGAATAGCTCTTACACACTCCATCAGGTCTCACACGCTAGTTCAGTGCAGACTAACCTGGGGACTTAGCGTAGGAAGCATGGAAGCAGGAGAAGTTAATGAGTGCATAAGAGGCCAGGAAGAAGTTAGAGATGATGGGAGCGATGACGTTCAACTCAGCTGAAGAGAGAGAAAGAGAAAGGTTTAATAATAAGGTGATAATGAACTTACTCCCCCCCCTCCCCCTCCCCACACCTGTACACGCTCCTCACCGATCAGGATGAAGGCCACAGCTATGGCGAAGGTGAGCACGTAGCCTCGGATGGGTTCGTTGTTTTTACCGTGACCTTTAGCGAAGAAATGCAGAGCCTTATAGATGTTGTCTTTACACAGAGCCTGGAACAGAGAGAGATATACCTGTCTAACCGCGTCTGTATCACCTGTCAGGTGTCTGCTACAGGTGAACCTTCACACTAGAGATAAGATTAGCATGCTAACAGGCCAGTGTCCTGGTGAACTTGGGTCTAATAAGTGTGTAATTAGTTGGCGTATTGGTACGCACATTAACCTGCTGGTATGTAGTGTGTAGGGTGCAGTGAGTTAGTGTGTAGTGTGTGGGACGTAATTGTGTGTCCTGTCCTCGGCTGATGCAGACAGCTGTTCTCTGAGGACTCGTGACTGCAGTCTCTCGATAGTTCAGGACTGGAGTTTCCTACAGTCTACCTGAGTCTCCAATAACCAACTGGACTCCATATGAACTTAAACACGTCTCCTGTTATACTGAACCTCCAGCCTCCTAACACACAGTATGAGTGCAGATCAAATCCCTGCTCTCCGTTATCACCCAGATGAGGATGGGTTCACTGTTGAGTCTGGTTCCTCTCAAGGTTTCTTCCCATCAGGGATGATCTGATCATTCTGATTCACACACACTCACATTTCATATAAACCTCCATAATTCTTATGATTGTGTGAAGCTGCTTTGCGACGATGACATTTGTTAAAACACTATACAAATAAAATTTAATTGAATGGAGTGACCAGGGTCCGGGTTCGATTCCCAGCCAGACTCGAGTTCCGTCTCTGTGTGAGTGGAGTTTGTATGTTGTCCCCGTGCTTGGTGGGTTTCCTCCAGGTACTCCGGTTTCCTCCCACAGTCCAAAGACCTGCAGATTAGGCGAATTGGCGTTCCCAAATTACCTGTAGTGTGTGAATGAGTGTGTGAGTGTGTGTATATGTGTGTGTGCCCTGCGATGGACTGGCACCCTGTCCTGGGTGTACCTTGCCTTGTGCCCTAAGTTTCCTGAGATAGGTTCCAGGCCCCCCGTGACCCTGAATACAGGATAAAGCGGTATAGAAGATGAGTGAGTGAGAGTGAATGGAGTGAGGCGGTGAGCTTCCCTCTGACCTGGAAGACTTTTGGAGCGCTGACAAGGGAGGCGAGCGCAGACGAGAGTGTGGCAGAGAATGTTCCTGCAGTGATGAGGGGGCCGAACCCAGACACCATCGTCATCACCTACACACACACACACACACACACACACACACACACACACACACACACACTTTCAGTGTGTCATAATACATGAGATTTGCTTTCTTTAAATTCAGTCTTAAGATGACCTCTCACCTGGAAGTTGTTCATCAGTCCGTACGGGCACTTGGTGTGTGCGCACACAGAGAAATCGTAGCCAAAATTACAGGCAGTTGAGAAATTACAGCTTGAGCCTGGAATGATGGTGTCGTTTACATTTCCGGTAGCGTCTCTCACCACTGTGCCAGCTGCATACACACCAGACACTGGGTTTAATGCAAAAACACACTGTGGAGCATGTTAGGGGAGCGTGTTAGGGTAGTGTGTTGGGGGAGTGTGTTGGGGGAGTGTGTTGGGGGAATGTGTTAGGGGAGCGTGTTAGGAGAGTGTGTTAGGGGAGCGTGTTGGGGGAGCGTGTTGGTGGAGCGTGTTGGGGGAGTGTGTTAGGGGAGTGTGTCAGGGTAGTGTGTTGGGGGAGCGTGTTAGGGGAGCGTGTTAGGGTAGTGTGTTGGGGGAGTGTGTTGGGGGAGTGTGTTGGGGGAATGTGTTAGGGGAGCGTGTTAGGAGAGTGTGTTAGGGGAGCGTGTTGGGGGAGCGTGTTGGTGGAGCGTGTTGGGGGAGTGTGTTAGGGGAGTGTGTCAGGGTAGTGTGTTGGGGGAGCGTGTTGGTGGAGTGTGTTGGGGGAGTGTGTTGGGGGAATGTGTTAGGGGAGCGTGTTAGGAGAGTGTGTTAGGGGAGCGTGTTGGGGGAGCGTGTTGGTGGAGCGTGTTGGGGGAGTGTGTTAGGGGAGTGTGTCAGGGTAGTGTGTTGGGGGAGCGTGTTGGGGGAGCGTGTTAGGGGAGCGTGTTGGGGGAGCGTGTTGGGGGAGCGTGTTGGGGGAGCGTGTTGGGGGAGCGTGTTAGGGGAGCGTGTTAGGGTAGCGTGTTGGGGGAGCGTGTTGGGGGAGCGTGTTAGGGGAGCGTGTTGGTGGAGCGTGTTGGGGGAGCGTGTTGGGGGAGCGTGTTGGGGGAGCGTGTTGGTGGAGCGTGTTGGGGGAGCGTGTTAGGGGAGCGTGTTAGGGTAGCGTGTTAGTGGAGCGTGTTGGGGGAGCGTGTTGGTGGAGCGTGTTGGGGGAGCGTGTTGGTGGAGCGTGTTGGGGGAGCGTCTTAGGGTAGCGTGTTGGTGGAGCGTGTTGGGGGAGCGTGTTGGTGGAGCGTGTTAGGGTAGCGTGTTGGGGGAGCGTGTTGGGGGAGCGTGTTACGGGAGCGTGTTGGGGGAGCGTGTTGGGGTAGTGTGTTGGGGGAGCGTGTTAGGGGAGTGTGTCAGGGTAGTGTGTTGGGGGAGCGTGTCAGGGTAGTGTGTTGGTGGAGTGTGTTGGGGGAGTGTGTTGGGGGAATGTGTTAGGGGAGCGTGTTAGGAGAGTGTGTTAGGGGAGCGTGTTGGGGGAGCGTGTTGGTGGAGCGTGTTAGGGGAGTGTGTCAGGGTAGTGTGTCAGGGTAGCGTGTTGGGGGAGCGTGTTAGGGTAGCGTGTTGGTGGAGCGTGTTGGGGGAGCGTGTTGGGGGAGCGTGTTGGTGGAGCGTGTTAGGGTAGCGTGTTACGGGAGCGTGTTGGGGGAGCGTGTTAGGGGAGCGTGTTGGGGGAGCGTGTTGGGGTAGTGTGTTGGGGGAGCGTGTTAGGGGAGTGTGTCAGGGTAGTGTGTTGGGGGAGCGTGTTAGGGTAGTGTGTTGGGGGAGCGTGTTAGGGGAGCGTGTTACGGGAGCGTGTTGGGGGAGCGTGTTAGGGGAGCGTGTTGGGGGAGCGTGTTGGGGGAGCGTGTTGGGGGAGCGTGTTAGGGTAGCGTGTTAGGGTAGCGTGTTAGGGTAGCGTGTTGGGGGAGCGTGTTGGGGGAGCGTGTTGGGGGAGCGTGTTAGGGTAGCGTGTTGGTGGAGCGTGTTGGGGGAGCGTGTTGGTGGAGCGTGTTGGGGGAGCGTGTTGGTGGAGCGTGTTGGGGGAGCGTGTTGGGGGAGCGTGTTGGTGGAGCGTGTTGGGGGAGTGTGTTAGGGGAGTGTGTCAGGGTAGTGTGTTGGGGGAGCGTGTTGGTGGAGCGTGTTGGGGGAGTGTGTTGGGGGAGTGTGTTAGGGGAGTGTGTCAGGGTAGTGTGTTGGGGGAGCGTGTTGGTGGAGTGTGTTGGGGGAGTGTGTTGGGGGAATGTGTTAGGGGAGCGTGTTAGGAGAGTGTGTTAGGGGAGCGTGTTGGGGGAGCGTGTTGGTGGAGCGTGTTAGGGGAGTGTGTCAGGGTAGTGTGTCAGGGTAGCGTGTTGGGGGAGCGTGTTGGGGGAGCGTGTTACGGGAGCGTGTTGGGGGAGCGTGTTAGGGGAGCGTGTTGGGGGAGCGTGTTGGGGGAGCGTGTTGGGGGAGCGTGTTAGGGTAGCGTGTTAGGGTAGCGTGTTGGGGGAGCGTGTTGGGGGAGCGTGTTAGGGTAGCGTGTTGGGGGAGCGTGTTAGGGGAGCGTGTTAGGGTAGCGTGTTGGGGGAGCGTGTTGGGGGAGTGTGTTAGGGGAGTGTGTCAGGGTAGTGTGTTGGGGGAGCGTGTTGGTGGAGCGTGTTGGGGGAGTGTGTTGGGGGAGTGTGTTAGGGGAGTGTGTCAGGGTAGTGTGTTGGGGGAGCGTGTTGGTGGAGTGTGTTGGGGGAGTGTGTTGGGGGAATGTGTTAGGGGAGCGTGTTAGGAGAGTGTGTTAGGGGAGCGTGTTGGGGGAGCGTGTTGGTGGAGCGTGTTAGGGGAGTGTGTCAGGGTAGTGTGTCAGGGTAGCGTGTTGGGGGAGCGTGTTGGGGGAGCGTGTTACGGGAGCGTGTTGGGGGAGCGTGTTAGGGGAGCGTGTTGGGGGAGCGTGTTGGGGGAGCGTGTTGGGGGAGCGTGTTAGGGTAGCGTGTTAGGGTAGCGTGTTGGGGGAGCGTGTTGGGGGAGCGTGTTAGGGTAGCGTGTTGGGGGAGCGTGTTAGGGGAGCGTGTTAGGGTAGCGTGTTGGGGGAGCGTGTTAGGGGAGCGTGTTAGGGTAGCGTGTTAGGGTAGCGTGTTGGGGGAGCGTGTTGGGGGAGCGTGTTAGGGTAGCGTGTTACGGGAGCGTGTTGGGGGAGCGTGTTAGGGGAGCGTGTTGGGGGAGCGTGTTGGGGGAGCGTGTTGGGGGAGCGTGTTAGGGGAGTGTGTCAGGGTAGTGTGTTAGGGTAGCGTGTTGGGGGAGCGTGTTGGGGGAGCGTGTTAGGGTAGCGTGTTGGTGGAGCGTGTTGGGGGAGCGTGTTGGTGGAGCGTGTTGGGGGAGCGTGTTGGTGGAGCGTGTTAGGGTAGCGTGTTACGGGAGCGTGTTGGGGGAGCGTGTTAGGGGAGCGTGTTGGGGGAGCGTGTTGGGGTAGTGTGTTGGGGGAGCGTGTTAGGGGAGTGTGTCAGGGTAGTGTGTTGGGGGAGCGTGTTAGGGTAGTGTGTTGGGGGAGCGTGTTAGGGGAGCGTGTTACGGGAGCGTGTTGGGGGAGCGTGTTAGGGGAGC
>CM059210.1:330000-445000 GCA_030347435.1 Clarias fuscus | reverse complement strand
CCGGTAAGTGTGGTGACCACCAAACTGAGTAAAATGATAATAATTCCCAAACCTATAACACACACACACACACACACACATACACACACACACACACACACACACACACACACACACACACACACACACACACACAGCTTTCAGGTAAAACACGCAAGTTTCTGAAATATTATTTTTTTAAAATTAAAGACGTCTTCACCCCATGTACATTCAGTTTTATTTGTATAGCACAAAGCAGCTTTACACAATCATAACAATTATTGAAGTGTGTATGAGATGTGAGTGTGTGTGAGTCAGAATGATCAGATGGTCCCTGATGAACGAGCCGAGGTCGACGGTGCTGAGGGGAAAACTCCCTGAGATGGTAACAGGAAGAAACCTTGAGAGGAACCAGACTCAACAGGGAACCCATCCTCATCTGGGTGATAACGGAGAGCAGGGATTGATCTGCACTCATACTGTGTTATCCAAGATGGCCGCCTCAGTGTGCTGTTCCTGTGGATATGGACATCTGGGAGCGAGCGAGACATTCCACTCCACTCCTGTCTCATCTGTCTCTTCTCCACCTTCACATGAATCTCCCTCACTTCATATTTCCATTATTTTTATATAAATATATGAAGATAAAGATCTCACATAACACAGATGTTAATCTGACTCTGATTCTATCCTCAGTCTAAAATTATAAATAAATAGGAGTGTGTGTGTGTGTGTGTGTGTGTGTGTGTGTGTGTGTGTTTTAATCACAGAATCATTCGGGACATGGAACTAGGGCTAAAGATACGATTGCCCGTCCATTCTCTCTCTCTCTCACACACACACACACACACACACACACACACACACACACACACACACACACACACACACACAGTAGAGTGTCAGAATGTTGTCTGGTTTATTCACAGAACTAAAGAGGTCTATAAGTGCTATAAGAGGAAACACAAAGTAATTGGATGCAGTTCGATTGTATTGGTCCAGCGCGGTGAACAGTTTCATCGTCTCAAAGCAGCTTTCAATCAAAAAAATGATGGAAGTTTGTTTGAAATGTGAGTGTGTATGAATCAAACAGTAAACACCTGGTCCTACCAGTGACCCCCATGCAGGGTACATTAGGGGGCATGAGGGGTGCACAGCGCACTTCACCATCGAGCACGAGACAAACGCATGTCCATTACAGCATGTCTATCAGAATATGCTACTCCTCATATCTCCAATAAATAAAACATCAAAACATGCTCTACTCACTGTAAAACTACATACAGTCCTTTAGTATGTAACATTTTTCCACACATTAGCACAAATTGATAGATTCTGCTCTCAGTAGCAATTTTTGACAAGCAGGAAACCACAGGAACCACAAACACTCTGTCACTGTTGGAGTTCATCTGGACGTGGATCAGAACCACCTGACTCAGGGGAAGTAAACTTTTTCCATCCTGGTTAACTTTCCAAACAGCAGAGGAGTCTGGAAGCTCCGTCCCTCCAGCGACACCAGAACTGCCCCGGGTCACTATTTTAAATTATTATTCTTTAATTACTCGGAAATTGCTGGCTGTTCCATTTGGGTTTTCTGAATGTGTGAAGTTACTGCGGTGAGACCATCATTCACACACCATAAAGCTGAAAAATACATTTCTGAGCTAATGGAGTCTGAGGAGCCGCGGCTTTCACTTTGGTGCCCGGGGCCAAACACATAAACCTGTAACCTCCTGCTCAATGACTTTAACATAAACTATTCTACATTTTTAATAAGGCTGTGTCCTGAGTAGGACTACACACACACACACACACACACACACACACACACACACAGAGAAATATAATGCCTTACTCCAGCAGTTCTCCGCGCTGTGTGTAAGGGTTAATGTTAATGTTAGCTAAAACCAGAAAGGAAAACTAGTTAATGTTATACAGGACAAATGTTAAAATATTACTCACCATTTCCTCTGCTAAACCTAAATAATTAACATTACAGTCATGAAAAATATATACAACGTGAAAATATAAAGTTTATAACTAAAACTAGGTGTTTTCTTACTACATAAGTGAGTCGAATCTTTTAATCAATTATTCATCCTAAACAAGACGAGTCGACTCTCTGTTATGGTGATCGAAGAGCCGAGAGGATTAAACATGGAGAAATGAAAACGTTAGAAGTGAGAAACCTTAAGATTACAGTTGGATATATATGTTAAAGAGTTACAGTAGATATTTGTTTTCAAACGTGTGATGAAATAAATTCCCAATGATATGGTAAAGCAGGAACAAAACAATCCTAATTATTCAGTCATTTCTATTGTTCAGGGGGTCACGTGATTCATTTATTCAAATAAGATGAACTTTTCTCTGTTACAGTGTGTGTGTGTGTGTGTGTGTGTGTGTGTGTGTGTGTGTGTGTGTGTGTGAGTGTGAGTGTGTTAGTTCACCTGATCCTGCTTGCCCAAACACCCACGACAGACGAATGAAAAGCATCACACCCCAAATATTCAGCATACACCTCACCTGCACAACACACACACACACACACACACACACACACACAAAATTACAAAATGTGTGTGTGTGTGTTTTTTATGTGTGTGTATTGTGTGTCTATGCTTGTCTATTTTGTGTGTGTGTGTGTGTGTGTATATTGTGTGTATTTTTGTGTGTGTGTGTCTTGTGTGTTTGTGTGTGGTTTTTTTTGTGTGTTTGTGTCTGTTTTTCTGTATTTTGTGCATGTGTGTGTGTTTTCTTTGTGAATATTTTGTGTGAGCGTGTGTGTGTGTGTGTGTGTGTTGTATGTGTGTGTGTTGTATGTGTGTGTGTTGCATGTGTATGTGTGTGTGTGTGTGTGTGTGTGTGTGTGTTGCATGTGTATGTGTGTGTGTGTGTGAAACACTCACCAGTACGCCTTTGATCCAGCCGAATTTAACCATTCCCCCTGAGCTGTCTGGAGGAGGCGGGGCTTCACGATCATCATTCGGTAAAACATCGCTCCCTTCACTGTCATCCAGTGTGTCAGGGATATCCACATCACCACTCTAATACACACACACACACACACACAAACACACACACACACACACACACACACACACACACACACACAGAGACGTATGATATATATATGTACAGTAGAATCTCGGAGTGCGAGTAACACGGTTTGCGAGTGTTCTGCAAGATGAGCAAAGATTTTTAATCAATTTTGATTTGTAAAACGAGAAAGTCTTGGTTTACAAGTACCGAGTATCATGTATCACGCATGCGCTTCTCGCTTTGATGCCAAGCATCACGTGATCACAACTGAGCCAACGGTTTTTCTGTCTCTTGCAGTGTGGAATTGTGGGTAATCGTCATCCCTGTTGGGTCTTAGTGCTCGTCTCTCACTGGTATAATCAACATCCGTGCACACGTGTACTGTTTACTATAACACTGTGACCACGTGTGTGTAAAACATCCTTTATTTTGTGTTTGTATGTATCTGTGTACAGCACATGTGTACTGTTTATTATAACATGTGTGTGCGCGCGTATAAAGCAAAAGAAAGTCTCATTAGAGGTTAAAGATCCATTTTCTCTCTCTGTATCAGCCTGCTCTTTGTGTCTGTGTGCGCGCGATGATCACGAGGCAGGTGTTACACAAGGTGACTTCCTGTTGGCGTGACATAGCTTCCTGTTTTTGTATGATTGCCGCGAAAGCTTCGCGTTTGTATCAGCATTTGAATTATATAGCTTTTTGTTCATACAATAATAACATTAATAGCAACTAATTTTTACATTTTCATACTACTGGGTTTCGCCTTTTTTCTGTTCTTTTCGCTTTTTGGAGAATCCGCGAAATTCTTCGTCTAAACGGAATCCAGCTCCAAACAACTAAACTCCGACTCAGGTACGTTATAATGGATACTATTCAGCTCGCTCAGTGTGTGGAGTGCAGGATGTTTAGACATTCTTCTTCCGTTGTTAGGGTTCATTTTATTTGTGATAGGTGTGTGTTAGTTAGCACCCTGACGGAGAAGATATTAGCATTAGAGGAGCGCATCCAGACTTTAGAGAGGGTTAGAGAGCGCGAGAGCAGCGTTAATCCTGTAGCGGAAAGTCTGGGTGCCACAGGTGGAGATAATCAGCCCCCGATTCCGGCAGTAGAGCCTCACAGCGGGGCGAGTGGGTGACGACTCGGCGGCATACTCGTTCAGCCAAAGCTAACGCTAAGGCTAGCCCACCGGAGCACACCTCTTCTGAGCTTCACGTGTCCAACAGGTTCGCTCTCCTCAGTGATGCACCCGCTGAGAAACCTGAAAGAGCTCTGGTTATAGGAGACTCTATACTGAGACATGTGAAATTAGCCCGGCCTTTAGGGGGCGCCAGCGGCAGTGGTCAGGTGTATCCCGGGAGCCAGAGCACCGGACATAGCAGGTAATCTTAGGGCTCTAGGACAGCATAGGTTCTCTAAGATAGTGGTACATGCTGGAGCTAACGATATACGCCTTCGTCAGTCAGAGGTTAGCAAGCATAACTTTACAGAGGTGTTTAAATTAGCGAAGGTGATGTCCGAAGAAGTAGTTTGCTCTGGTCCCATCCCAATGAGACGTGGCGACATAGCTTACAGCAGGTTATGGTCGCTGAACCGCTGGATGTCCAGGTGGTGCTCCGAAAACAACGTGGGCTTCATAGACAACTGGCCTGTTAGGGCGGGACGGTGTCCATCCCACTCGGGAAGGTGCTGCTCTCATTTCTTGCAGTATAGCACATAGTCTCAGAAGAGGCCTAGTTAATCGGTGACAATCCAGAGCCCAGGCCAGGGAGCAGACAGACAGGCTAAACCAACCGTCTGCTAGCTGCAGAGAGTCGTCACTCAGGGTTCATCATATTGAGACTGTGTCTGTTCCCCGAGCTGAACATAAACATAAATTTAGAAAGACTCAGAAAGTCTGTTTTAGTCATTTAATTAACATAGATACCACAAACTCAGATCACACTGAATGCGCAGCCGGCACCTCTGATCTGAAGCTAGGACTGTTAAATATTAGATCTCTCGCATCTAAAGCAGTTATTGTTAATAAAATTATCACAGATCAGGAGTTTGATATATTATGTTTAACAGAAACCTGGATTAAACAGGACGAGTATGTAGCTCTAAATGAAGCTAGTCCTCCTGGATACAGCTACATACACCAGCCTCGGCTAACTGGTAGAGGAGGAGGAGTCGCAGTTATTTATAACCATAATCTGTCTCTCGTACAAAAACACAGTTTTAAATCTAATGCATTTGAAGTTCTCTATAGTAACATAAAGTCAGCTCAGTCGATCCCGCTAATCATCATTTACAGACCCCCAGGGCCGTACTCAGAATTTCTCTGTGAATTTGCAGATTTCCTCGCAAACCTGGTCATTTCTGTAGAGAAAGCGTCAATTGCTGGAGATTTTTTCATATTCATTTTGAGAATCCAGAAGACCCTCTGAGAACAGCATTCTTGTCCATACTGGACTCAGTAGGAGTAAATCAGTGTGTAGTAGGACCCACTCATAAAGCAGGTCACACTTTAGATTTAATATTATCCTTCGGATTAATTATAGGAAATATAATCACAATTCCACAGTCTGAAGTTATCTGAAATGATTAGAGATAAGAAACTCGCTCCTTGGTATAATGACCACACCCGTGCTTTAAAACAAACCGCTCGAAAATTTGAACGTAAATGGCGCCAAATTAAATTATTAGTATTCAAAATAGCTTGGAAGGAGAGCATCCTGAACTATAAAAAAGCTCTCAGTGATGCTAGATCAACGTATCTCTCCACTCTTATAGAAAATAACAAAAATAATCCTAGATTTTTATTTATACCGTAATAAATACGGTAGCTAAATTAACTAAAAACAAGACCACTGCAGAAATCTCCACAACAACATCATGCAGTAGTGAGGATTTCATGAACTTCTTTAATAATAAAATTGTAAACATTAGGCATAAAATTGAGGGTTTGAAACCGGACAATGTAATTGATGCAGATGTTAAACTAAGAATGTCAGATCGGAACCTAGAACACTTTACTCCCCTTGAAGCAAAGGAACTAATTTCACTCATCTCTTCTTCAAAATCGTCAACCTGTATATTAGATCCTATACCGACACATTTTCTCAAACAGATAGTACCAGCAATAATAGAACCCCTGTTGAAAGTAATTAACTGTTCACTCAGTAGTGGGTATGTCCCCAAATCCTTTAAATTAGCCGTTATTAAACCGCTAATCAAGAAACCTGACCTTGACCCCTGTCTGCTTTCTAATTACAGGCCGATATCAAACCTTCCATTTATCTCCAAGATTCTGGAAAAGGTAGTATCACAGCAGCTATGTTCACATCTACACAGAAATAGCATAAATGAACTGTATCAGTCAGGATTTAGGCCTCATCACAGCACAGAGACAGCACTTGTTAAAGTAGTAAACGACCTCCTATGGGCCTCTGATCAGGGTTGCGTCACTATACTTGTGTTACTGGACCTCAGTGCAGCTTTTGACACCATTGATCATAGTATTCTCCTTCACAGATTAGAAAAGGTAGTAGGAATTAAGGGAACTGCCCTCTTGTGGCTCAGATCCTATTTGACTGATTGTTATCAGTTTGTAGATTTAGATGGTGACCATTCCTCATGTTCTCAAGTGGAGTTTGGTGTTCCACAGGGTTCAGTTTTAGGCCCACTGCTTTTTTCCCTTTACATGCTTCCTCTGGGCAACATAATTCGTAAACATGATATTAATTTTCACTGTTATGCTGATGACACACAATTATACGTCTCCGCAAAACCAGATGAGAGAAACCAGTTTGCTAAAATCGAGCAGTGTGTGCAGGACATAAGAGATTGGATGTTAATTAATTTTCTTCTGCTTAATCCTGATAAGACAGAAGTTCTGGTCATAGGACCACAAGTAGCTAGAAGTAAGCTTTCTGATCACACTGTAACTTTAGATGGCCTTTCTGTTCCATCAAGTGCAACAGTAAAAGACCTCGGTGTGATTATAGATTCCAGCCTTTCGTTTGAAGCTCATGTAGATAATATCACCAGGATAGCTTTCTTTCACCTTAGAAATATTGCCAAGATAAGAAACATATTGTCACTAAATGATGCAGAAAAACTAGTTCATGCTTTTATCACCTCTAGGTTGGACTATTGTAACGCCTTACTGTCTGGTTGTTCAACTAGGTGTATAAACAAGCTTCAGTTAGTACAGAATGCAGCAGCGAGAGTCCTCACTAAAACCAGAAGATACGAGCACATCACCCCTATCTTATCTACACTGCATTGGCTCCCTATGAAATTTCGCATTGATTTTAAAAACTACTTTTGACATTTAAAGCACTAAATGGTCTCGCGCCACAGTATCTGAGTGAACTGTTAGTGTCTTATGATCCGCCACGCCTACTTCGATCAAAGAATGCAGGCTGCTTGTCCCACGTATTATAAAAACTACAGCAGGGGGCAGAGCTTTTTCTTACAAAGCCCCAAAGTTATGGAATAGCCTTCCAAATAGTGCTCAGTGTTTAAGTCTAGGATAAAAAACTATTTATTTAGCCAAACATTTCTGTAAATAGATTAGCCTTGGAGCAGATCTCATGGACGTAGAGTATTCTGGTGAACTGGTGTGTTTAGATGCTGTCCTCCCCACTCTCATTGTTCACTCAGGTTTGTTGACGGTGAGGTGATTGGTTGCTTTACATCTCAGTTCCCCCTCATGTCTGTGTTTCCTTCTGGCTCCTCCCTTTTAGTTATGATGTCATAGTTAGTCCTGCCGGAGTCACTGCTTGCACTCTACATTAAATATACATTCACCGTATACATTATGTGACTGTGACCAGACCTAACTGTTATCTCTACTCTTCTGCTCTCTCTCTTTCCCTCTCTCGAGCTACACATGTCTCTCCTGAGCTGCCATTGATCCAGACTCCCTCTGCCCTCTGGACCTGCCTGACTCATCCTGGTGCCCCTCTTCTGCTTGGACATCTCATCACATGGATGTCCCGTGTGTTTCTTTGGGATGCGTCCGATGTCTCAGGACGGTTTCACTCTACTACTGACATTTTTGTCAAGCATTTTTTCTTATCTTATTATTATCTTATCTTATCAAGAATGCAAAAACATCAGCGCTGCTGACTGACATCGGTTTATGTTTGAATTTTATTATATTTATTTTCATTTATGTCAATTCATGAATCTACTATAAATAAAAAAAACACGAAGTATAAGATGACACACGCTGTACCACACTCTTTACCACACGCTGTACCACACGCTTTATCACACTCTCTACCACACGCTTTATTACACGCTGTACCACACTCTCTACCACACACTGTACCACACGCTGTAACACACGCTTTACCACACGCTTGATTACGCTCTGTACCACACACTGTACCACAGGCTTTACTACGCCCTGTACCACACTCTGTACCACACGCTGTAACACAATCTGTACCACACTCTGTACCACGCGCTGTACCACACGCTTTATCACATGCTTTACTACGCTCTGTACCACACTCTCTACCACACGCTGTACCACACACTTTACCACACGCTTTATTACACGCTGTACCACACTCTCTACCACACGTTGTACCACCCACTGTACCACACGCTGTACCACACGCTTTATCACACGCTGTACCACACGCTGTACCACGCTCTGTAACACACGCTGTACCACACGCTGTACCACACGCTGTACCACGCTCTGTACCACACTCTGTAACACACTCTGTACCACACGCTGTACCACGCTCTGTAACACACGCTGTACCACACGCTGTACCACACGCTGTACCACGCTCTGTACCACGCTCTGTAACACACTCTGTACCACACGCTGTACCACGCTCTGTACCACACGCTTTACCACATGCTGTACCAGAATCTGTACCACACGCTTTACCACACGCTTGATTACGCTCTGTACCACACACTGTACCACAGGCTTTACTATGCCCTGTACCACACTCTGTACCACACGCTGTAACACAATCTGTACCACACTCTCTACCACACGCTGTACCACACACTTTACCACACTCTGTACCACACTCTCTACCACACGCTTTATTACACGCTGTACCACACTCTCTACCACACGTTGTACCACCCACTGTACCACACGCTGTACCACACGCTGTACCACACGCTGTACCACACGCTTTACTATGCTCTGTACCACACTCTCTACCACACACTGTACCACACGCTGTACCACACGCTGTACCACACGCTGTACCACGCTCTGTAACACACGCTGTACCACACGCTGTACCACACGCTGTACCACGCTCTGTAACACACTCTGTACCACACGCTGTACCACGCTCTGTACCACACGCTTTACCACATGCTGTACCAGAATCTGTACCACACGCTTTACCACACGCTTGATTACGCTCTGTACCACACACTGTACCACAGGCTTTACTACGCCCTGTACCACACTCTGTGCCACACGCTGTAACACAATCTGTACCACACTCTGTACCACGCTCTATACCACACGCTGTACCATACACTGTACCACACTGTATCACACGCTTTACCACACGCTTTACCATGCTCTGTACCACACACTATACCACACGCTGTACCACACACTGTACTACACGCTGTACCACACGCTTTATCACACGCTGTACCACGCTCTGTACCAAGCTCTGTACCAAGCTTTGTACCACACGCTGTACCACACGCTGTAACACACGCTGTAACACAATCTGTACCACACTCTGTACCACGCTCTATACCACACGCTGTACCATACACTGTACCACACTGTATCACACGCTTTACCACACGCTTTACCATGCTCTGTACCACACACTATACCACACGCTGTACCACACACTGTACTACACGCTGTACCACACGCTTTATCACACGCTGTACCACGCTCTGTACCAAGCTCTGTACCAAGCTTTGTACCACACGCTGTACCACACGCTGTAACACACGCTGTAACACAATCTGTACCACACTCTGTACCACGCTCTGTACCAAGCTCTGTACCACACGCTGTACCACACTCTGTACCACGCTCTGTACCACACACTATACCACACGCTTTACCACACGCTTTACCATAAGCTTTACTACGCCCTGTACCACACTCTGTACCACAAGCTTTACCACACGCTTTACCAAGCTCTGTACCACGCGCTGTACCACACGCTGTACCACACCCTTTAGCACGCTCTGTACCACACACTATACCACACGCTGTTGTCATTTTGATTCATATACATTGCATAAAAACTTACTTCTTTTATTGTGTAAAGCTGCTTTGCGACAATGTCAATTGTTAAAAGCGCTATATAAATAAAATTGACTTGACTTGACGCTGTAACACAATCTGTACCACACGCTGTACCACACGCTGTACCACACGCTGCACCACACGTTTTACCACGCTCTCTACCAAGCTCTGTACCACACACTGTACCACACGATTTACCACACGCTGTACATGTGTATGGACAGATCCGCTTTTTTAATTCCGCTTTCTGTTGACTAGCAAAGGAAAAAGTACCACACAACCATGTTCATGATCAAAAAGGAAAGATAAGATAGAATAAGAAAAATTGCACTAAGAAAAAAAAATTATTAAATAAAATTCTATGAAAATAGAAACATATTAAACATACATTAAACTCCTTTATTAAACAGCTTTTTAATCTCCTAAAATTATAGTCCAACACACACCCCTCTAATGTCAATTAGGGTTTCCAGTCGTCCCTCTGCAGGAACTCAGGGAGGTTTTAGGGGTTCTCTTGTAAGAAAACACATTTTTACTGTCTTTTAAAAATATATATTTTTAATATATTTTTAATGTATTTTTAAAATAAATCTTTAAAAAATTTTGGATAAAAAGAAAAAAATCTGGTTTTGATGAAATGGTTTGGAATAAACACACACACAGTGCATGTGTGTGTGTGTGCACGTGTCTGTGCGTGTGTGTGTATGTGTGTGCATATGCAGGAGTCGGCACTTAATCACGTCAGGATTTGATGAATAACCTGGTGTACTTGGTCTATTTGATGGAGCTGTAAAAGCTGTGTGTCAGAGTGTGTTTAAGAAATTAACTCTTCAGTGCTCTTCAGGCTTCAGTGTGTTCGGCTGTAAAACACACAGTAATGAGTTTTTCTATAAATTTTCCAGAGAGATAAAATTCCGATCGTGTAAAGCCTTGTAAAGGTCAAACACTCACTATGTATCTGACTGAAAGACCTGAGCAGGCGAGGGTTAACCTTCTACAGACCTGCTCATGTCTGTTCTTCATTTTCTTCATGTTGATTATCACCTGAGAGCAGTCATAATCAGTGTTCCTCCTGTGATTCTCTTACAAGGACACACACACACACACACACGGTGTAGAGAAACCGAGATGTCCTGGTGCGAGTCTCAGGAGGCTACCGTTCCTCGATCACGGACCCCAGCGCGGCAATTTAAACTCATGAGCTTCTGCCTCATGCACCGAGCTTTCACCTCCCCTGATAAAGCTGTGAAATGGAGAGACGTGTAGAGAGTGTGTTATCACTGACCTTCTGGAAGACCTGGTGAAGCTCCTGCAGCGACGGTCTGATGGCTCGCTGTCCGCTCACACTCCCCGCGTTGCGGTAAAAGTCGAGATGCGGCACTCGGTCCAGGGTGTTGTGTCCGAACGCGCTAACCACTGACGGCCTGATGGAGCGATGTTTCTCCATGTTCCCATAGCCATTGCCAGAAAACGAGGTCTCCTCATACAGCGGAGGATCGTCTTTGGACTTCTCAAACCCCAGGTTCTCCATCTGTGATCCTCTCAGCTGGACCGGTTTCACAGAAATGCTCTAAAACTCTTTTGGACAGATACTTCAGATGTACCAAAACGAATCACTTTGGAGCTAAAATGGTTCTTCTCACATCTATCACGCAGCTGTGTGAAGGCTCCAGGATACAACTGTTTGCTGATCTCTGCTCACTCTGAACGCTAACGTCCCGCACGTTTATATAGGATCCATATCACTCCCTCTCACACACTATTGGCTCAAACGGTGTTTTTTTTACCCTCAAACCCAAAAAATGCTTGAGCAAGGGGCATGAACACATCCCTGTTCTGTCGGAGAGGACATGGGGCGTGTGTTTAAAATTTAACCAGGTCATAAAAACCAACAGAAAGATAATAATGCAGTGAGTTGAGGACAGGATCATTGATTATTAGTGATAGTGAGCTTGAGACAAAATGCACAATGTTTTATGATTCTGGGCCTTTTACAGTTCTATTAATGTTCTATTAATGTTCTATTAATGTTCTATTAATGTTCTATTAGGATTATAAAAGCATCGCGGCTATGACCCATGTATGAACTTCCTGAGAAGAAAAGAGGCATGTGAGGTCCAGTTACGTCTCTCACATGTTCCATTTGATCTTCAGATAAAAATGTCATTATCCTGAACCCGGTTGCCAGATTCTGTATAAATATTTAATGAGACTGCGAGACTGGAGTCTGTCACCTAAAGATTATTTTAGGTCTCACACCAGATGCCTCTACCAGGAGGTTAAAACTTAGCTGTGGACTGAGCTTTCAACAAGATCAAGTTCTGTAATGCACTTCTAAATCACCATAGAAACAGTCACATGACACAATCTGTGGACTTAAAACCTGCGACAAGAAGATGATGGCCTGCTAAAACCTGGGAAAATAAAACTATTCAACTGGGCAGGAGGAGAGGACCAAGATCTTCACCATGTCTGAGATCTTCTCCACCTGTCTGAAATATCGCGTCTAAGATCTTCTAAATCTATGTGAAACCTTCCACAGATCCATGTGTGTGTGTGTGCGTGTGTGTGTGTGTGTGTGTGTGTGTGTGTGTGTGTGTGAGAGAGAGTTAATGTGAAGCCACTAATAATGAGAACATGCTGTGGGTACCTGTACACACACACACACACACACAAATACACACACACACACACACAAACACACACACACACACACACACAAATACACACACACACACACACAAACACACACTTCCTTATTGTCGTTCCTGAGGAAGGAATTCTGAGAACTGATGGCTGTCATTCATGTGACCTTGAGGAAGCTAACAGAAGGTTAATCACATTTTACAATATTATAAATTATAATCTAATAAAACTATGTGTATTAAACTATCAATTCTGTTTAATACACACTCTATTTCTCTATCTTACTTACTTGCGTGTGCACACACACACACACACACACATGCGCACACTAATAATAATTCATAGAACATTGACTTTATTCTCTCTTTTTTATGTGATTTGTTTTCATTATTTTAAGTCTGTTATTGCTGCTGGAGCTGTTGTTGCCATGGTTACATCCATCCCATGACCTTGTCTACAGGTGTAGTTTTTTACTGATCCAAAAGGGGGAGACACACTCACCTGTTTTTTGTCACATGAACACTATGTTCTGATTGGCTGTAACAGACTCAGAAAAATGAAGCGTCACATTATCGCGCTGTAACCTGATGTGGAACGTATGAAGTCATCTGGAGGATTTTAAATAAAGAGGTTTCAGCCGCGCTCTCACCTTCACTACAGCGTCTGCAGTGACACCTGAGTGATCAGGACTTTAGTGCAGTAATGTGAATCGATACGATGCTTTTCCCTCTGCGTTTAAAAACATTAATATCTATTAAGACTAGACACACAGAGGCGTGTGCACTTTCTGAATCGCTAAACTGCTGAACTGCTCGAGTTTCACTGCATCATCACTTTATTCTGTCACCGTGTGTTTATCCTGCAGGGACTCACCACTCTGATTATAACACTATAATGCTGCTCCAAAGGGGAAACAGAGGCAATACAGTTATTATTGGGCTGCTGTACAATAGATTGTGTGTGTGTGTGTGTGTGTGTGTGTGTGTGTGTGTCTGTGTGTTTCAGTCATCTTAACTCAATAAGAAGAAAGTTTCAACTCGAAATTGACTCATTTCCCATCTGCAGGCTACAGAATGAGAAAACCGTCGTTACTCAGCAGCCTGACCTCGTAGATGAGCAGAGTGAATTCACAATCTGTGTATCTTCACCGGTCCAAAGTTAACGTGTGTGTGTGTGTGTGTGTGTGTGTGTGTGTGTGTGTGTATGAGACCTAAGATCCCATTAGTGTAAAGTGCACTCTGACATCTAATCACAAACACAAAGTGATTTTATTCCACACAACAAATAGAAACCCACAGTGTAACACACACACACACACACACACACAGATCTGTAAAAGGTGCTGTACATCACTGCATGAAGGCACAGAATCTGACAGTGACAGCACTAAAGCACACACAGTGATAAAGTGCAAAGAAAACAGCTGGCTGTGTTCCAAACGCCAGCGCTTCATACAAGATTAATGAAGAAGAGTCGCCTAAATAACCATATGCAATAAACACACTCCGTCACACACTGTGTATGAACACTTCAGCTTCTTGGTCACCAACAAGAGCAAAGTGTGTGTTTTCTGGACGGTTTTTCTTTTTTTGTAATATCGAGTCATGAGCTCTAGCGTTACTGATGGACTCGTTTCTCTCCATCTCTGTCACGTCTACATAACAGTTAGAGGATTTAAACTTCTCACCGCTGTCACGAAGAGAGACAGGAACTCTCTGTCTCGCACACACACACACACACACACACACACACACACACACATTAATATAATATTAGCTACACACAGCACTAATAAATATGCTTTTGGTTTTGTGTGAACACACTACAGATACACACTTAGAGCTCCAGACAGTCTGAGCCGCGGCTCCGTGTCTCTGCACTTCGTTGTGTTTGAGCCTAATGTAAACATGTCCAATGCAGACAGAACAGAACTGCAGAGACTTTTTTCCTTCCTGCAATAATCCGATGTAAATAAACCTCGTTTACGGTCCGTGGAGAGAAAGCTGAGGTCTGATGTGCACATGTGAGGAAACCCTGCACAACGGTATCAGACGTGCACGCTGTCCTCCATCTGACACGTGAGTGTATCATCACACAGACCCCTTATACCCTGTTTATAGTGGTTTTAATGCACTAAAGTATTAAGTAAAACTGCAATAATATCTGATTATCAGATTTCATATCTGATCTTATAGCCTCACAAACCAAAACCAGGGCAACAAACTCGAGGAACTCCAGAAGGTCAGTTATTTCCACAGGTTTGTCTTTAGCCATATGATTGTTCATCATCGTACCACAGGCAGGGTCGTAGACAAGCTCTGTCCTGTATGTGGATCGGGGCAGATCGCTCCAAGTGTGTTACGCCCCTCCCTGTGGCGCAGCATTTTGTTTGGTGAAGTGTTTCTTTAATTATCTGTTCTGTATTATATTATTTCGTTCTGTATCTCTCACACTGCTACACGTTTAGACGTGTGTGTGGTTTCAGATTAAAGTACAGAGATTTCAGGTATGAGTGCAAGGCGTTGTCAGACAGAGGTACTGTCCAAAGCAGAGTGGTAAAATTAGTTAAAGATCAAAGGTGTGGTGTCAGATATGGGCGTGGCCTTTAGAAGTGTCCATGTCTGTAGGCAAGTCTTGGCTTTTAGTGAGATTCTCTTCTCAAATAAGGAAGTTTCTGCTAACAGTCTTTAGATAAAGCCGTGGCCTCTGTAATGGTGTGGTCCCAGGTAAGACTTGGGGCTTAGGCAAGGGTGTGGCCTCAGTTAGGGGCATGGTGTCAGGAAAGGGAATGGTGTCAGGTAGGGGTGTGGTGTCAAATAACAGGACAGTGTCAGGAAGGGGTGTGGTGTCAGGTGAGGGTGTAGTTTTAGGTTTGGATGTGGTTTCTGGTAGAGGTTAGGTGTCAGGTAAGCGTGTGTGTCAATTAAGGGCGTAGTTTCAGGTAGGGTGTGGTGTCAGGTGAGGGTGTGTGTCAGGTGAGGGTGTGGTGTCAGGTGAGGGTGTGTGTCAATTAAGGGTGTAGTTTCAGGTAGGGTGTGGTGTCAGGTGAGGGTGTGTGTCAGGAGGGCGTGTGTCAGGTGAGGGTGTGATGTCAGGTGAGGGTTTGTGTCAGGAGGGGGTGTGTCAGGAGGGGGTGTGTCAATTAAGGGTGTGTGTCAATTAAGGGTGTGTGTCAATTAAGGGCGTAGTTTCAGGTAGGGTGTGGTGTCAGGTGAGGGTGTGTGTCAGGTGAGGGTGTGTGTCAGAAGGGGGTGTGTCAGGTAATGGTATGTGTCAATTAAGGGCGTAGTTTCAGGTAGGGTGTGGTGTCAGGTGAGGGTGTGTGTCAGGTGAGGGTGTGTTGTCAGGTGAGGGTGTGTTGTCAGGTGAGGGTGTGTGTCAGGTAAAGGTGTGTGTCAATTAAGGGCGTAGTTTCAGGTAGGGTGTGTTGTCAGGTGAGGGTGTGTGTCAGGTGAGGGTGTGGTGTCAGGTGAGCGTGTGTGTCAGGTGAGGGTGTGTGTCAGGTGAGGGTGTGGTGTCAGGTGAGGATGTGGTGTCAGGTGAGGGTGTGTGTCAGGTAAAGGTGTGTGTCAATTAAGGGCGTAGTTTCAGGTAGGGTGTGGTGTCAGGTGAGGGTGTGGTGTCAGGTGAGGGTGTGGTGTCAGGTGAGGGTAAGGCCTCAGATAAGCATGTGGTGTCAGTTAAAGACATGGTTGTAGTGTCACGTAAGGGCATGGTGTCAGGTAGAGGTGAGGCGTTAGTTAAGGGCATGGAGTCAGGTAAGTTCATGATCTAAGATTTGCTTTAAATGATGGATGAAGCTGTGATAACACTTAAACCACAGGTCCCCAGCCCTGATTATGGAGGTGTTGTGTAAGTGCTGGGGAAACCCTATGGGGTCCTTTAAGTTCAGTGTTGTAAGTGCAATACAGGACAATCTCATTAAAGCGTGCGATCTCACACACTAAACGTGGCCTCAGGTAAATTACTTTAGGACAGGTGAGTATTTCATTATAAGCATGATGAAAGATAAGTGAAGGACTAGATGAGCATTCCTTTTTGACATCTGATACAGGGACATGTCCTCAGGTAAGGGCATACTCAAACGTCCCTTTCTCAAGCCCCTCCAGTCCATCTCCCCAATGTGAGGAAGGCATGCTGCTGTAAGGGTCCAGAAGGATCCGGAAACAACGGACAATCAGCAGGGCAAGAAAGACCAACAGCATCAAGACAAAGGCGAAAACGGTCTTCTGTTCCAGAGTCAGAGTGTTTACCATCATCTCACTCCCGCTCACGAATGAGTGGTTATAATGCACACTACACATCATCACCGCATCCGCAGTTCATCCTGAGAATATCGAGGAGCTCAAAATCCAAAGAGTTCCTGGAGGAAAAAGAGAGGAACCGCAAACATTATGTTTACAATCACTAGCAAGTCAAAAGGAGCATGGTTATAAGAAGATTCTGTCATAGTCCCAGAGCCAGTCTCAGCTTTTAACCAGTCTCCAGTCGCAGTCTCAGCGTTTAACCAGTCCCAGTCTCAGCGTTTAACCAGTCTCCAGTCCCAGTCTCAGCGTTTAACCAGTCTCCAGTGGCAGTCTCAGCGTTTAACCAGTCTCCAGTGGCAGTCTCAGCGTTTAACCAGTCTCCAGTCCCAGTCTCAGCATATAACCAGTCTCCAGTCCCAGTCTCAGCGTATAACCAGTCTCCAGTCTCCAGTCCCAGTCCCAGTGTATAACCAGTCTACAGTCCCAGTCTCAGCATATAACCAGTCTCCAGTCCCAGCGTATAACCAGTCTCCAGTCCCAGTCTCAGCGTATAACCAGTCTCCAGTCCCAGTCCCAGCGTATAACCAGTCTCCAGTCCCAGTCTCAGCGTTTAACCAGTCTCCAGTCCCAGTCTCAGCGTTTAACCAGTCTCCAGTCCCAGTCTCAGCATTTAACCAGCCTCTAGTCCCAGTCAGAGTGTATAACCGGTCTCCAGTCCCAGTCTCAGAGTATAACCAGTCTCCAGTCCCAGTCTCAGCATTTAACCAGTCACCAGTCCCAGTCTCAGCGTATAACCAGTCTCCAGTCCCAGTCTCAGCGTATAACCAGTCTCCAGTCCCAGTCTCAGCGTATAACCAGTCTCCAGTCCCAGTCTCAGTGTATAACCAGTCTCCAGTCCCAGTCTCAGCATTTAACCAGCCCCAGTCACAGTCACAGTGTTTAACCAGTCCCACTCTAAGTGTTTAACCAGTCTCAGGCTCAGCATATAACGAGTCACCAGTCCCAGTCTCACCTTTTAACCAGCCCCAGGCCCAGTCTCAGCGTTTAACCAGCAACAGTCTCAACGTTTAAGCAGTCTACAGCCCCAGTCCCAGTCTCAGCGTATAACCAGACTCCAGTCCCAGTCTCAGCTTTTAACCAGCCCCAGTCCCAGTCTCAGCATTTAACCAGCCCCAGTCCCAGTCCCAGCGTATAACCAGACTCCAGTCCCAGTCTCAGCTTTTAACCAGCCATCAGTCCCAGTCTCAGCATATAACCAGTCTCCAGTCCCAGAGTATAAGCAGTCTCCAGTCCCAGTCTCGGTGTTTAACCAGTCACCAGTCCCAGTCTCAGCATTCAACCAGTCACCAGTCAAAGTCTCAGTGTATAACCAGTCTCCAGTCCCAGTCTCAGCATTTAACCAGTCTCCAGTCCCAGTCTCAGCATTTAACCAGTCTCCAGTCCCAGTCTCAGTGTATAACCAGTCTCCAGTTCAAGTCTCAGAGTATAACCAGTCTCCAGTCCCAGTGTTTAACCAGTCACCAGTCAAAGTCTCAGCATTTAACCAGTCACCATTCCCAGTGTATAACCAGTCTCCAGTCCCAGTCTCAGCTTTTAACCAGTCCCAGTCTCAGCATTTAACCAGCCCCAGTCCCAGTCTCAGCATTTAACCAGCCCCAGTCCCAGACTCAGCTTTTAACCAGTCTCCAGTCCCAGTCCCAGCATTTAACCAGTCTCCAGTCCCAGTCTCAGTGTATAACCAGTCTCCAGTCCCAGTCTCAGAGTATAAACAGTCTCCAGTCCCAGTCTCAGAGTATAAACAGTCTCCAGTCCCAGTGTTTAACCAGTCACCAGTCCCAGTCTCAGCTTTTAACCAGCCCCAGTCCCAATCTCAGCTTTTAACCAGTCGCTAGTCCCAGTCTCAGCATATAACCAGTCTCCAGTCCCAGTCTCAGCATATAAAGAGTCTCCAGTCCCAGTCTCAGCGGTTAAGCAGTCTGCCGTCCCAGTCTCAGCTTTTAACCAGTCTCCAGTCCCAGTCCCAACGTTTAACCAGTCTCCAGTCCCAGTCTCAGCGGTTAAGCAGTCTCCAGTCCCAGTCTCAGCGTTTAACCAGTCTCCAGTCCCAGTCTCAGCATTTAACCAGTCTCCAGTCCCAGTCTCAGCATTTAACCAGTCTCCAGTCCCAGTCTCAGTGTATAACCAGTCTCCAGTTCAAGTCTCAGAGTATAACCAGTCTCCAGTCCCAGTGTTTAACCAGTCACCAGTCAAAGTCTCAGCTTTTAACCAGTCCCAGTCTCAGCATTTAACCAGTCACCAGTCCCAGTCTCAGCGTTTAACCAGTCCCAGTCTCAGCGTATAACCAGTCTCCAGTCCCTGTCTCAGCGTTTAACCAGTGTCCAGTCCCAGTCTCAGCTTTTAACCAGCCCCAGTCCCAGTCTCAGCGTATAACCAGTCTCCAGTCCCAGTCTCAGCGTTTAACCAGTCTCCAGTCCCAGTCTCAGCTTTTAACCAGCCCCAGTCCCAGTCTCAGCATATAACCAGTCACCATTCCCAGTGGATAACCAGTCTCCAGTCCCAGTCTCAGCTTTTAACCAGCCCCAGTCTCAGCGTTTAACCAGTGTCCAGTCCCAGTCTCAGCTTTTAACCAGCCCCAGTCCCAGTCTCAGCGTATAACCAGTCTCCAGTCCCTTCTCAGTGTATAACCAGTCTCCAGTCCCTTCTCAGTGTATAACCAGTCTCCAGTCCCAGACTCAGCTTTTAACCAGTCTCCAGTCTCCAGTCCCAGTCCCAGTGTATAACCAGTCTACAGTCCCAGTCTCAGCATATAACCAGTCTCCAGTCCCAGCGTATAACCAGTCTCCAGTCCCAGGCTCAGCGTATAACCAGTCTCCAGTCCCAGTCCCAGCGTATAACCAGTCTCCAGTCCCAGTCTCAGCGTTTAACCAGTCTCCAGTCCCAGTCTCAGCGTTTAACCAGTCTCCAGTCCCAGTCTCAGCATTTAACCAGCCTCTAGTCCCAGTCAGAGTGTATAACCGGTCTCCAGTCCCAGTCTCAGAGTATAACCAGTCTCCAGTCCCAGTCTCAGCATTTAACCAGTCACCAGTCCCAGTCTCAGCGTATAACCAGTCTCCAGTCCCAGTCTCAGCGTATAACCAGTCTCCAGTCCCAGTCTCAGCGTATAACCAGTCTCCAGTCCCAGTCTCAGTGTATAACCAGTCTCCAGTCCCAGTCTCAGCATTTAACCAGCCCCAGTCACAGTCACAGTGTTTAACCAGTCCCACTCTAAGTGTTTAACCAGTCTCAGGCTCAGCATATAACGAGTCACCAGTCCCAGTCTCACCTTTTAACCAGCCCCAGGCCCAGTCTCAGCGTTTAACCAGCAACAGTCTCAACGTTTAAGCAGTCTACAGCCCCAGTCCCAGTCTCAGCGTATAACCAGACTCCAGTCCCAGTCTCAGCTTTTAACCAGCCCCAGTCCCAGTCTCAGCATTTAACCAGCCCCAGTCCCAGTCCCAGCGTATAACCAGACTCCAGTCCCAGTCTCAGCTTTTAACCAGCCATCAGTCCCAGTCTCAGCATATAACCAGTCTCCAGTCCCAGAGTATAAGCAGTCTCCAGTCCCAGTCTCGGTGTTTAACCAGTCACCAGTCCCAGTCTCAGCATTCAACCAGTCACCAGTCAAAGTCTCAGTGTATAACCAGTCTCCAGTCCCAGTCTCAGCATTTAACCAGTCTCCAGTCCCAGTCTCAGCATTTAACCAGTCTCCAGTCCCAGTCTCAGTGTATAACCAGTCTCCAGTTCAAGTCTCAGAGTATAACCAGTCTCCAGTCCCAGTGTTTAACCAGTCACCAGTCAAAGTCTCAGCATTTAACCAGTCACCATTCCCAGTGTATAACCAGTCTCCAGTCCCAGTCTCAGCTTTTAACCAATCCCAGTCTCAGCATTTAACCAGCCCCAGTCCCAGTCTCAGCATTTAACCAGCCCCAGTCCCAGACTCAGCTTTTAACCAGTCTCCAGTCCCAGTCCCAGCATTTAACCAGTCTCCAGTCCCAGTCTCAGTGTATAACCAGTCTCCAGTCCCAGTCTCAGAGTATAAACAGTCTCCAGTCCCAGTCTCAGAGTATAAACAGTCTCCAGTCCCAGTCTCAGAGTATAAACAGTCTCCAGTCCCAGTGTTTAACCAGTCACCAGTCCCAGTCTCAGCTTTTAACCAGCCCCAGTCCCAATCTCAGCTTTTAACCAGTCGCTAGTCCCAGTCTCAGCATATAACCAGTCTCCAGTCCCAGTCTCAGCATATAAAGAGTCTCCAGTCCCAGTCTCAGCGGTTAAGCAGTCTGCCGTCCCAGTCTCAGCTTTTAACCAGTCTCCAGTCCCAGTCCCAACGTTTAACCAGTCTCCAGTCCCAGTCTCAGCGGTTAAGCAGTCTCCAGTCCCAGTCTCAGCGTTTAACCAGTCTCCAGTCCCAGTCTCAGCATTTAACCAGTCTCCAGTCCCAGTCTCAGCATTTAACCAGTCTCCAGTCCCAGTCTCAGTGTATAACCAGTCTCCAGTTCAAGTCTCAGAGTATAACCAGTCTCCAGTCCCAGTGTTTAACCAGTCACCAGTCAAAGTCTCAGCTTTTAACCAGCCCCAGTCTCAGCATTTAACCAGTCACCAGTCCCAGTCTCAGCGTTTAACCAGTCCCAGTCTCAGCGTATAACCAGTCTCCAGTCCCTGTCTCAGCGTTTAACCAGTGTACAGTCCCAGTCTCAGCTTTTAACCAGCCCCAGTCCCAGTCTCAGCGTATAACCAGTCTCCAGTCCCAGTCTCAGCGTTTAACCAGTCTCCAGTCCCAGTCTCAGCTTTTAACCAGCCCCAGTCCCAGTCTCAGCATATAACCAGTCACCATTCCCAGTGGATAACCAGTCTCCAGTCCCAGTCTCAGCTTTTAACCAGCCCCAGTCTCAGCGTTTAACCAGTGTCCAGTCCCAGTCTCAGCTTTTAACCAGCCCCAGTCCCAGTCTCAGCGTATAACCAGTCTCCAGTCCCTTCTCAGTGTATAACCAGTCTCCAGTCCCAGACTCAGCTTTTAACCAGTCTCCAGTCCCAGTCCCAGCATTTAACCAGTCTCCTGTCCCAGTCTCAGTGTATAACCAGTCTCCAGCCCCAGTCTCAGAGTATAAACAGTCTCCAGTCCCAGTCTCAGAGTATAAACAGTTTCCAGTCCCAGTGTTTAACCAGTCACCAGTCCCAGTCTCAGCTTTTAACCAGCCCCAGTCCCAGTCTCAGGATTTAACCAGCCCCAGTCCAAGACTCAGCTTTTAACCAGTCTCCAGTCCCAGTCCCAGCATTTAACCAGTCTCCAGTCCCAGTCTCAGAGTATAAACAGTCTCCAGTCCCAGTCTCAGAGTATAAACAGTCTCCAGTCCCAGTGTTTAACCAGTCTCCAGTCCCTTCTCAGTGTATAACCAGTCTCCAGTCCCAGACTCAGCTTTTAACCAGTCTCCAGTCCCAGTCCCAGCATTTAACCAGTCTCCTGTCCCAGTCTCAGTGTATAACCAGTCTCCAGTCCCAGTCTCAGAGTATAAACAGTCTCCAGTCCCAGGCTCAGAGTATAAACAGTCTACAGTCCCAATGTTTAACCAGTCACCAGTCCCAGTCTCAGCTTTAACCAGCCCCAGTCCCAATCTCAGCTTTTAACCAGTCGCTAGTCCCAGTCTCAGCATATAACCAGTCTCCAGTCCCAGTCTCAGCATATAAAGAGTCTCCAGTCCCAGTCTCAGCGGTTAAGCAGTCTCCCGTCCCAGTCTCAGCTTTTAACCAGTCTCCAGTCCCAGTCCCAGCGTTTAACCAGTCTCCAGTCCCAGTCTTAGCGGTTAAGCAGTCTCCAGTCCCAGTCTCAGCGTTTAACCAGTCTCCAGTCCCAGTCTCAGCTTTTAAGCAGCCCCAGTCCCAGTCTCAGCGTATAACCAGACTCCAGTCCCAGTCTCAGCTTTTAACCAGCCCCAGTCCCAGTCTCAGCATTTAACCAGCCCCAGTCCCAGTCTCAGCGTATAACCAGACTCCAGTCCCAGTCTCAGCTTTTAACCAGCCATCAGTCCCAGTCTCAGCATATAACCAGTCTCCAGTCCCAGAGTATAAGCAGTCTCCAGTCCCAGTCTCAGCGTTTAACCAGTCTCCAGTCCCAGTCTCAGCTTTTAACCAGACCCAGTCCCAGCCTCAGCATATAACCAGTCTCCAGTCCCAGCCTCAGCATATAACCAGTCTCCAGTCCCAGTCTCAGTGTATAACCAGTCTCCAGTCCCAGTCTCAGCGTTTAACCAGTCTCCAGTCCCAGTCTCAGCTTTTAACCAGCCCCAGTCCCAGTCTCAGCATATAACCAGTCACCAGTCCCAGTCTCAGCATATAACCAGTCTCCAGTCCCAGTCTCAGTGTATAACCAGTTTCCAGTCCCATTCTCAGCATTTAACCAGTCTCCAGTCCCAGTCTCAGCATTTAACCAGTCTCCAGTCCAAGTCTCAGAGTATAACCAGTCTCCAGTCCCAGTGTTTAACCAGTCACCATTCCCAGTGTATAACCAGTCTCCAGTCCCAGTTTCAGCTTTTAACCAGCCCCAGTCTCAGCATTTAACCAGTCACCAGTCCAAGTCTCAGCGTTTAACCAGTCACCAGTCCCACTCTCAGCGTATAACCAGTCTCCAGTCCTTGTCTCAGCGTTTAACCAGTGTCCAGTCCCAGTCTCAGCTTTTAACCAGCACCAGTCCCAGTCTCAGCATATAACCAGTCACGAGTCCCAGTCTCAGCATATAACCAGTCACCATTCCCAGTGTATAACCAGTCTCCAGTCCCAGTCTCAGCGTTTAACCAGTGTCCAGTCCCAGTCTCAGCTTTTAACCAGCCCCAGTCCCAGTCTCAGCGTATAACCAGTCTCCAGTCCCAGTCTCAGTGTATAACCAGTCTAGTCCCAGTCCCAGCATTTAACCAGTCTCCAGTCCCAGTCTCAGTGTATAACCAGTCTCCAGTCCCAGTCTCAGAGTATAAACAGTCTCCAGTCCCAGTCTCAGAGTATAAACAGTCTCCAGTCCCAGTGTTTAACCAGTCACCAGTCCCAGTCTCAGCTTTTAACCAGCCCCAGTCCCAGTCTCAGCATTTAACCAGCCCCAGTCCCAGACTCAGCTTTTAACCAGTCTCCAGTCCCAGTCTTAGCATTTAACCAGCCCCAGTCCCAGTCTCAGTGTATAACCAGTCTCCAGTCCCAGTCTCAGAGTATAAACAGTCTCCAGTCCCAGTCTCAGAGTATAAACAGTCTCCAGTCCCAGTGTTTAACCAGTCACCAGTCCCAGTCTCAGCTTTTAACCAGCCCCAGTCCCAATCTCAGCTTTTAACCAGTCGCTAGTCCCAGTCTCAGCATATAACCAGTCTCCAGTCCCAGTCTCAGCATATAAAGAGTCTCCAGTCCCAGTCTCAGCGGTTAACCAGTCTCCCATCCCAGTCTCAGCTTTTAACCAGTCTCCAGTCCCAGTCCCAGCGTTTAACCAGTCTCCAGTCCCAGTCTCAGCGGTTAAGCAGTCTCCAGTCCCAGTCTCAGCGTTTAACCAGTCTCCAGTCCCAGTCTCAGCTTTTAAGCAGCCCCAGTCCCAGTCTCAGCGTATAACCAGACTCCAGTCCCAGTCTCAGCTTTTAACCAGCCCCAGTCCCAGTCTCAGCATTTAACCAGCCCCAGTCCCAGTCTCAGCATTTAACCAGACTCCAGTCCCAGTCTCAGCTTTTAACCAGCCATCAGTCCCAGTCTCAGCATATAACCAGTCTCCAGTCCCAGAGTATAAGCAGTCTCCAGTCCCAGTCTCGGTGTTTAACCAGTCACCAGTCCCAGTCTCAGCATTTAACCAGTCACCAGTCAAAGTCTCAGCATATAACCAGTCACCAGTCCCTGTCTCAGCGTTTAACCAGCAACAGTATCAGCGTTTAACCAGTCTCCAGTCCCAGTCTCAGCTTTTAACCAGCCCCAGTCTCAGTCTCAGCGTATAACCAGTCTCCAGTCCCAGTCTCAGCGTTTATCCAGTCACCAGTCCCAGTCTCAGCGTTTAACCAGTCATCAGTCCTAGTCTTAGCGTTTAACCAGTCACCAGTCCCAGTCTCAGGATTTAACCAGTCACCAGTCAAAGTCTCAGCATTTAACCAGTCTCCAGTCCCAGTCTCAGCGGGTATCCAGTCACAAGTCCCAGTCTCAGCTTTTAACAAGCCCCAGTCCCAGTCTCAGGGTTTAACCAGTCTCCAGTCCCAGTCTCAGCATATAACCAGCCTCTAGTCCCAGTCTCAGCATTTAACCAGCCCTAGTCCCAGTCTCAGTGTATAACCGGTCTCCAGTCCCAGTCTCAGAGTATAACCAGTCTACAGTCCCAGTCTCAGCGTTTAACCAGTCACCAATCCCAGTCTCGGCGTTTAACCAGTCACCAATCCTAGTCTTAGCGTTTAACCAGTTATCAGTCCTAGTCTCAGCATTTATCCAGTCACCAGTCAAAGTCTCAGCATTTAACCAGTCTCCAGTCCCAGTCTCAGCGTATAACCAGTCTCCAGTCCCAGTCTCAGCGTATAACATGTCACCAGTCCCAGTCTCAGCATTTAACCAGTCTCCAGTCCCAGTCTCAGCGTATAACCAGCCTCTAGTCACAGTCTCAGCATTTAACCAGCCCTAGTCCCAGTCTCAGTGTATAACCGGTCTCCAGTCCCAGCTTTTAACCAGTCTCCAGTCCCAGTCCAAGCGTATAACCAGTCTCCAGTCCCAGTCTCCAGTCCCAGTCTCCAGTCCCCAGTCCCAGTCTCAGCGTTTAACCAGCCCCAGTCCCAGTCTCAGCGTATAACCAGTCTCTAGTCCCAGTCTCAGCGTTTAACCAGTCTCCAGTCCCAGTCTCAGCTTTTAACCAGCCCCAGTCCCAGTCTCAGCATATAACCAGTCACCAGTCCCAGCCTCAGCATATAACCAGTCTCCAGTCCCAGTCTCAGTGTATAACCAGTCTCCAGTCCCAGTCTCAGCGTTTAACCAGTCTCCAGTCCCAGTCTCAGCTTTTAACCAGCCCCAGTCCCAGTCTCAGCATATAACCAGTCACCAGTCCCAGTCTCAGCATATAACCAGTCTCCAGTCCCAGTCTCAGTGTATAACCAGTCTCCAGTCCGAGTCTCAGCATTTAACCAGTCTCCAGTCCCAGTCTCAGTGTATAACCAGTCTCCAGTCCAAGTCTCAGCGTATAACCAGTCTCCAGTCCCAGTGTTTAACCAGTCACCAGTCAAAGTCTCAGCATTTAACCAGTCACCATTCCCAGTGTATAACCAGTCTCCAGTCCCAGTCTCAGCTTTTAACCAGCCCCAGTCTCAGCATTTAACCAGTCACCAGTCCCAGTCTCAGAGTATAACCAGTCTCCAGTCCCTGTCTCAGCGTTTAACCAGTGTCCAGTCCCAGTCTCAGCTTTTAACCAGCCCCAGTCCCAGTCTCAGCGTATAACCAGTCTCCAGTCCCAGTCTCAGCGTTTAACCAGTCTCCAGTCCCAGTCTCAGCTTTTAACCAGCCCCAGTCCCAGTCTCAGCATATAACCAGTCACGAGTCCCAGTCTCAGCATATAACCAGTCTCCAGTCCCAGTCTCAGTGTATAACCAGTCTCCAGTCCCAGACTCAGCTTTTAACCAGTCTCCAGTCCCAGTCCCAGCATTTAACCAGTCTCCAGTCCCAGTCTCAGTGTATAACCAGTCTCCAGTCCCAGTCCCAGTGTTTAACCAGTCACCAGTCCCAGTCTCAGTGTATAACCAGTCTCCAGTCCCAGTCCCAACGTTTAACCAGTCTCCAGTCCCAGTCTCAGCGGTTAAGCAGTCTCCAGTCCCAGTCTCAGCGTTTAACCAGTCTCCAGTCCCAGTCTCAGCATTTAACCAGTCTCCAGTCCCAGTCTCAGCATTTAACCAGTCTCCAGTCCCAGTCTCAGTGTATAACCAGTCTCCAGTTCAAGTCTCAGAGTATAACCAGTCTCCAGTCCCAGTGTTTAACCAGTCACCAGTCAAAGTCTCAGCTTTTAACCAGCCCCAGTCTCAGCATTTAACCAGTCACCAGTCCCAGTCTCAGCGTTTAACCAGTCCCAGTCTCAGCGTATAACCAGTCTCCAGTCCCTGTCTCAGCGTTTAACCAGTGTCCAGTCCCAGTCTCAGCTTTTAACCAGCCCCAGTCCCAGTCTCAGCGTATAACCAGTCTCCAGTCCCAGTCTCAGCGTTTAACCAGTCTCCAGTCCCAGTCTCAGCTTTTAACCAGCCCCAGTCCCAGTCTCAGCATATAACCAGTCACCATTCCCAGTGGATAACCAGTCTCCAGTCCCAGTCTCAGCTTTTAACCAGCCCCAGTCTCAGCGTTTAACCAGTGTCCAGTCCCAGTCTCAGCTTTTAACCAGCCCCAGTCCCAGTCTCAGCGTATAACCAGTCTCCAGTCCCTTCTCAGTGTATAACCAGTCTCCAGTCCCAGACTCAGCTTTTAACCAGTCTCCAGTCTCCAGTCCCAGTCCCAGTGTATAACCAGTCTACAGTCCCAGTCTCAGCATATAACCAGTCTCCAGTCCCAGCGTATAACCAGTCTCCAGTCCCAGTCTCAGCGTATAACCAGTCTCCAGTCCCAGTCCCAGCGTATAACCAGTCTCCAGTCCCAGTCTCAGCGTTTAACCAGTCTCCAGTCCCAGTCTCAGCGTTTAACCAGTCTCCAGTCCCAGTCTCAGCATTTAACCAGCCTCTAGTCCCAGTCAGAGTGTATAACCGGTCTCCAGTCCCAGTCTCAGAGTATAACCAGTCTCCAGTCCCAGTCTCAGCATTTAACCAGTCACCAGTCCCAGTCTCAGCGTATAACCAGTCTCCAGTCCCAGTCTCAGCGTATAACCAGTCTCCAGTCCCAGTCTCAGCGTATAACCAGTCTCCAGTCCCAGTCTCAGTGTATAACCAGTCTCCAGTCCCAGTCTCAGCATTTAACCAGCCCCAGTCACAGTCACAGTGTTTAACCAGTCCCACTCTAAGTGTTTAACCAGTCTCAGGCTCAGCATATAACGAGTCACCAGTCCCAGTCTCACCTTTTAACCAGCCCCAGGCCCAGTCTCAGCGTTTAACCAGCAACAGTCTCAACGTTTAAGCAGTCTACAGCCCCAGTCCCAGTCTCAGCGTATAACCAGACTCCAGTCCCAGTCTCAGCTTTTAACCAGCCCCAGTCCCAGTCTCAGCATTTAACCAGCCCCAGTCCCAGTCCCAGCGTATAACCAGACTCCAGTCCCAGTCTCAGCTTTTAACCAGCCATCAGTCCCAGTCTCAGCATATAACCAGTCTCCAGTCCCAGAGTATAAGCAGTCTCCAGTCCCAGTCTCGGTGTTTAACCAGTCACCAGTCCCAGTCTCAGCATTCAACCAGTCACCAGTCAAAGTCTCAGTGTATAACCAGTCTCCAGTCCCAGTCTCAGCATTTAACCAGTCTCCAGTCCCAGTCTCAGCATTTAACCAGTCTCCAGTCCCAGTCTCAGTGTATAACCAGTCTCCAGTTCAAGTCTCAGAGTATAACCAGTCTCCAGTCCCAGTGTTTAACCAGTCACCAGTCAAAGTCTCAGCATTTAACCAGTCACCATTCCCAGTGTATAACCAGTCTCCAGTCCCAGTCTCAGCTTTTAACCAGTCCCAGTCTCAGCATTTAACCAGCCCCAGTCCCAGTCTCAGCATTTAACCAGCCCCAGTCCCAGACTCAGCTTTTAACCAGTCTCCAGTCCCAGTCCCAGCATTTAACCAGTCTCCAGTCCCAGTCTCAGTGTATAACCAGTCTCCAGTCCCAGTCTCAGAGTATAAACAGTCTCCAGTCCCAGTCTCAGAGTATAAACAGTCTCCAGTCCCAGTCTCAGAGTATAAACAGTCTCCAGTCCCAGTGTTTAACCAGTCACCAGTCCCAGTCTCAGCTTTTAACCAGCCCCAGTCCCAATCTCAGCTTTTAACCAGTCGCTAGTCCCAGTCTCAGCATATAACCAGTCTCCAGTCCCAGTCTCAGCATATAAAGAGTCTCCAGTCCCAGTCTCAGCGGTTAAGCAGTCTGCCGTCCCAGTCTCAGCTTTTAAACAGTCTCCAGTCCCAGTCCCAACGTTTAACCAGTCTCCAGTCCCAGTCTCAGCGGTTAAGCAGTCTCCAGTCCCAGTCTCAGCGTTTAACCAGTCTCCAGTCCCAGTCTCAGCATTTAACCAGTCTCCAGTCCCAGTCTCAGCATTTAACCAGTCTCCAGTCCCAGTCTCAGTGTATAACCAGTCTCCAGTTCAAGTCTCAGAGTATAACCAGTCTCCAGTCCCAGTGTTTAACCAGTCACCAGTCAAAGTCTCAGCTTTTAACCAGCCCCAGTCTCAGCATTTAACCAGTCACCAGTCCCAGTCTCAGCGTTTAACCAGTCCCAGTCTCAGCGTATAACCAGTCTCCAGTCCCTGTCTCAGCGTTTAACCAGTGTCCAGTCCCAGTCTCAGCTTTTAACCAGCCCCAGTCCCAGTCTCAGCGTATAACCAGTCTCCAGTCCCAGTCTCAGCGTTTAACCAGTCTCCAGTCCCAGTCTCAGCTTTTAACCAGCCCCAGTCCCAGTCTCAGCATATAACCAGTCACCATTCCCAGTGGATAACCAGTCTCCAGTCCCAGTCTCAGCTTTTAACCAGCCCCAGTCTCAGCGTTTAACCAGTGTCCAGTCCCAGTCTCAGCTTTTAACCAGCCCCAGTCCCAGTCTCAGCGTATAACCAGTCTCCAGTCCCTTCTCAGTGTATAACCAGTCTCCAGTCCCAGACTCAGCTTTTAACCAGTCTCCAGTCCCAGTCCCAGCATTTAACCAGTCTCCTGTCCCAGTCTCAGTGTATAACCAGTCTCCAGCCCCAGTCTCAGAGTATAAACAGTCTCCAGTCCCAGTCTCAGAGTATAAACAGTTTCCAGTCCCAGTGTTTAACCAGTCACCAGTCCCAGTCTCAGCTTTTAACCAGCCCCAGTCCCAGTCTCAGGATTTAACCAGCCCCAGTCCAAGACTCAGCTTTTAACCAGTCTCCAGTCCCAGTCCCAGCATTTAACCAGTCTCCAGTCCCAGTCTCAGAGTATAAACAGTCTCCAGTCCCAGTCTCAGAGTATAAACAGTCTCCAGTCCCAGTGTTTAACCAGTCTCCAGTCCCTTCTCAGTGTATAACCAGTCTCCAGTCCCAGACTCAGCTTTTAACCAGTCTCCAGTCCCAGTCCCAGCATTTAACCAGTCTCCTGTCCCAGTCTCAGTGTATAACCAGTCTCCAGTCCCAGTCTCAGAGTATAAACAGTCTCCAGTCCCAGGCTCAGAGTATAAACAGTCTCCAGTCCCAATGTTTAACCAGTCACCAGTCCCAGTCTCAGCTTTAACCAGCCCCAGTCCCAATCTCAGCTTTTAACCAGTCGCTAGTCCCAGTCTCAGCATATAACCAGTCTCCAGTCCCAGTCTCAGCATATAAAGAGTCTCCAGTCCCAGTCTCAGCGGTTAAGCAGTCTCCCGTCCCAGTCTCAGCTTTTAACCAGTCTCCAGTCCCAGTCCCAGCGTTTAACCAGTCTCCAGTCCCAGTCTTAGCGGTTAAGCAGTCTCCAGTCCCAGTCTCAGCGTTTAACCAGTCTCCAGTCCCAGTCTCAGCTTTTAAGCAGCCCCAGTCCCAGTCTCAGCGTATAACCAGACTCCAGTCCCAGTCTCAGCTTTTAACCAGCCCCAGTCCCAGTCTCAGCATTTAACCAGCCCCAGTCCCAGTCTCAGCGTATAACCAGACTCCAGTCCCAGTCTCAGCTTTTAACCAGCCATCAGTCCCAGTCTCAGCATATAACCAGTCTCCAGTCCCAGAGTATAAGCAGTCTCCAGTCCCAGTCTCAGCGTTTAACCAGTCTCCAGTCCCAGTCTCAGCTTTTAACCAGACCCAGTTCCAGCCTCAGCATATAACCAGTCTCCAGTCCCAGCCTCAGCATATAACCAGTCTCCAGTCCCAGTCTCAGTGTATAACCAGTCTCCAGTCCCAGTCTCAGCGTTTAACCAGTCTCCAGTCCCAGTCTCAGCTTTTAACCAGCCCCAGTCCCAGTCTCAGCATATAACCAGTCACCAGTCCCAGTCTCAGCATATAACCAGTCTCCAGTCCCAGTCTCAGTGTATAACCAGTTTCCAGTCCCATTCTCAGCATTTAACCAGTCTCCAGTCCCAGTCTCAGCATTTAACCAGTCTCCAGTCCAAGTCTCAGAGTATAACCAGTCTCCAGTCCCAGTGTTTAACCAGTCACCATTCCCAGTGTATAACCAGTCTCCAGTCCCAGTTTCAGCTTTTAACCAGCCCCAGTCTCAGCATTTAACCAGTCACCAGTCCAAGTCTCAGCGTTTAACCAGTCACCAGTCCCACTCTCAGCGTATAACCAGTCTCCAGTCCTTGTCTCAGCGTTTAACCAGTGTCCAGTCCCAGTCTCAGCTTTTAACCAGCACCAGTCCCAGTCTCAGCATATAACCAGTCACGAGTCCCAGTCTCAGCATATAACCAGTCACCATTCCCAGTGTATAACCAGTCTCCAGTCCCAGTCTCAGCGTTTAACCAGTGTCCAGTCCCAGTCTCAGCTTTTAACCAGCCCCAGTCCCAGTCTCAGCGTATAACCAGTCTCCAGTCCCAGTCTCAGTGTATAACCAGTCTAGTCCCAGTCCCAGCATTTAACCAGTCTCCAGTCCCAGTCTCAGTGTATAACCAGTCTCCAGTCCCAGTCTCAGAGTATAAACAGTCTCCAGTCCCAGTCTCAGAGTATAAACAGTCTCCAGTCCCAGTGTTTAACCAGTCACCAGTCCCAGTCTCAGCTTTTAACCAGCCCCAGTCCCAGTCTCAGCATTTAACCAGCCCCAGTCCCAGACTCAGCTTTTAACCAGTCTCCAGTCCCAGTCTTAGCATTTAACCAGCCCCAGTCCCAGTCTCAGTGTATAACCAGTCTCCAGTCCCAGTCTCAGAGTATAAACAGTCTCCAGTCCCAGTCTCAGAGTATAAACAGTCTCCAGTCCCAGTGTTTAACCAGTCACCAGTCCCAGTCTCAGCTTTTAACCAGCCCCAGTCCCAATCTCAGCTTTTAACCAGTCGCTAGTCCCAGTCTCAGCATATAACCAGTCTCCAGTCCCAGTCTCAGCATATAAAGAGTCTCCAGTCCCAGTCTCAGCGGTTAACCAGTCTCCCATCCCAGTCTCAGCTTTTAACCAGTCTCCAGTCCCAGTCCCAGCGTTTAACCAGTCTCCAGTCCCAGTCTCAGCGGTTAAGCAGTCTCCAGTCCCAGTCTCAGCGTTTAACCAGTCTCCAGTCCCAGTCTCAGCTTTTAAGCAGCCCCAGTCCCAGTCTCAGCGTATAACCAGACTCCAGTCCCAGTCTCAGCTTTTAACCAGCCCCAGTCCCAGTCTCAGCATTTAACCAGCCCCAGTCCCAGTCTCAGCATTTAACCAGACTCCAGTCCCAGTCTCAGCTTTTAACCAGCCATCAGTCCCAGTCTCAGCATATAACCAGTCTCCAGTCCCAGAGTATAAGCAGTCTCCAGTCCCAGTCTCGGTGTTTAACCAGTCACCAGTCCCAGTCTCAGCATTTAACCAGTCACCAGTCAAAGTCTCAGCATATAACCAGTCACCAGTCCCTGTCTCAGCGTTTAACCAGCAACAGTATCAGCGTTTAACCAGTCTCCAGTCCCAGTCTCAGCTTTTAACCAGCCCCAGTCTCAGTCTCAGCGTATAACCAGTCTCCAGTCCCAGTCTCAGCGTTTATCCAGTCACCAGTCCCAGTCTCAGCGTTTAACCAGTCATCAGTCCTAGTCTTAGCGTTTAACCAGTCACCAGTCCCAGTCTCAGGATTTAACCAGTCACCAGTCAAAGTCTCAGCATTTAACCAGTCTCCAGTCCCAGTCTCAGCGGGTATCCAGTCACAAGTCCCAGTCTCAGCTTTTAACAAGCCCCAGTCCCAGTCTCAGGGTTTAACCAGTCTCCAGTCCCAGTCTCAGCATATAACCAGCCTCTAGTCCCAGTCTCAGCATTTAACCAGCCCTAGTCCCAGTCTCAGTGTATAACCGGTCTCCAGTCCCAGTCTCAGAGTATAACCAGTCTACAGTCCCAGTCTCAGCGTTTAACCAGTCACCAATCCCAGTCTCGGCGTTTAACCAGTCACCAATCCTAGTCTTAGCGTTTAACCAGTTATCAGTCCTAGTCTCAGCATTTATCCAGTCACCAGTCAAAGTCTCAGCATTTAACCAGTCTCCAGTCCCAGTCTCAGCGTATAACCAGTCTCCAGTCCCAGTCTCAGCGTATAACATGTCACCAGTCCCAGTCTCAGCATTTAACCAGTCTCCAGTCCCAGTCTCAGCGTATAACCAGCCTCTAGTCACAGTCTCAGCATTTAACCAGCCCTAGTCCCAGTCTCAGTGTATAACCGGTCTCCAGTCCCAGCTTTTAACCAGTCTCCAGTCCCAGTCCAAGCGTATAACCAGTCTCCAGTCCCAGTCTCCAGTCCCAGTCTCCAGTCCCCAGTCCCAGTCTCAGCGTTTAACCAGCCCCAGTCCCAGTCTCAGCGTATAACCAGTCTCCAGTCCCAGTCCAAGCGTATAACCAGTCTCCAGTCCCAGTCTCCAGTCCCAGTCTCCAGTCCCCAGTCCCAGTCTCAGCATATAACCAGTCACCAGTCCCAGCCTCAGCATATAACCAGTCTCCAGTCCCAGTCTCAGTGTATAACCAGTCTCCAGTCCCAGTCTCAGCTTTTAACCAGCCCCAGTCCCAGTCTCAGCATATAACCAGTCACCAGTCCCAGTCTCAGCATATAACCAGTCTCCAGTCCCAGTCTCAGTGTATAACCAGTCTCCAGTCCGAGTCTCAGCATTTAACCAGTCTCCAGTCCCAGTCTCAGTGTATAACCAGTCTCCAGTCCAAGTCTCAGCGTATAACCAGTCTCCAGTCCCAGTGTTTAACCAGTCACCAGTCAAAGTCTCAGCATTTAACCAGTCACCATTCCCAGTGTATAACCAGTCTCCAGTCCCAGTCTCAGCTTTTAACCAGCCCCAGTCTCAGCATTTAACCAGTCACCAGTCCCAGTCTCAGAGTATAACCAGTCTCCAGTCCCTGTCTCAGCGTTTAACCAGTGTCCAGTCCCAGTCTCAGCTTTTAACCAGCCCCAGTCCCAGTCTCAGCGTATAACCAGTCTCCAGTCCCAGTCTCAGCGTTTAACCAGTCTCCAGTCCCAGTCTCAGCTTTTAACCAGCCCCAGTCCCAGTCTCAGCATATAACCAGTCACGAGTCCCAGTCTCAGCATATAACCAGTCTCCAGTCCCAGTCTCAGTGTATAACCAGTCTCCAGTCCCAGACTCAGCTTTTAACCAGTCTCCAGTCCCAGTCCCAGCATTTAACCAGTCTCCAGTCCCAGTCTCAGTGTATAACCAGTCTCCAGTCCCAGTCCCAGTGTTTAACCAGTCACCAGTCCCAGTCTCAGCTTTTAACCAGCCCCAGAACCAGTCTCAGCATTTAACCAGCCCCAGTCCCAACATATAACCAGCCATCAGTCCCAGTCTCAGCTTTTAACCAGTCTCCAGTCCCAGTCCCAGCATTTAACCAGTCTCCAGTCCCAGTCTCAGCGTTTAACCAGTCTCCAGTCCCATTCTCAGCTTTTAACCAGCCCCTGTCCCAGTCTCAACATTTAACCAGTCTCCAGTCCGAGTCTCAGCGTTTAACCAGTCTCCAGTCCCAGTCTCAGCTTTTAACCAGCCCCAGTCCCAGTCTCAGCATATAACCAGTCTCCAGTCCGAGTCTCAGCGTTTAACCAGTGTCCAGTCCCAGTCTCAGCATATAACCAGTCTCCAGTCCCAGTCTCAGCTTTTAACCAGCCCCAGTCCCAGTCTCAGCATATAACCAGTCTCCAGTCCGAGTCTCAGCGTTTAACCAGTGTCCAGTCCCAGTCTCGGCATATAACCAGTCTCCAGTCCCAGTCCCAGCGTATAACCAGTCTCCAGTCCCAGTCTCAGCGTTGAACCAGTCTCCAGTCCCAGTCTCAGCTTTTAACCAGCCCCAGTCCTAGTCTCAGCATATAACCAGTCTCCAGTCCCAGTCCCAGCGTATAACCAGTCTCCAGTCCCAGTCTCAGCATATAACCAGTCTCCAGTCCCAGTCTCAGCGTATAACCAGTCTCCAGTCCCAGTCTCACCGTGAAACCAGCCTCCAGTCCCAGTCTCAGCATTTAACCAGCCCTAGTCCCAGTCTCAGTGTATAACCGGTCTCCAGTCCCAGTCTCAGAGTATAACCAGTCTCCAGTCCCAGTCTCAGCGTTTAACCAGTCACCAATCCCAGTCTCAGCGTATAACCAGCCTCTAGTCCCAGTCTCAGCATTTAACCAGCCCTAGTCCCAATCTCAGTGTATAACCGGTCTCCAGTCCCAGCTTTTAACCAGTCTCCAGTCCCAGTCCAAGCGTATAACCAGTCTCAAGTCCCAGTCTCAGCGTTTAACCAGTGTCCAGTCCAAGTCTCAGCTTTCAACCAGCCCCAGTCCCAGTCTCAGCATATAACCAGTCTCCAGTCCCAGTCTCAGCGTTTAACCAGTCTCCAGTCCCAGTCTCAGCTTTTAACCAGCTCCAGTCCCAGTCTCAGCATATAACCAGTCACCAGTCCCAGTCTCAGCATATAACCAGTCTCCAGTCCCAGTGTATAACCAGTCTCCAGTCCCAGTCTCAGCTTTTAACCAGTCTCCAGTCCCAGTCTCAGCATTTAACCAGTCTCCAGTCCCAGTCTCAGTGTATAACCAGTCTCCAGTCCCAGTGTTTAACCAGTCACCAGTCAAAGTCTCAGCATTTAACCAGTCACCATTCCCACTGTATAACCAGTCACCAGTCCCTGTCTCAGCGTTTAACCAGCAACAGTCTCAGCGTTAAAGCAGTCTCCAGTCCCAGTCTCAGCTTTTAACCAGCCCTAGTGCCATTCTCAGTGTATAACCAGTCTCCAGTCCCAGTCTCAGCATTTAACCAGCCCTAGTCCCAGTCTCAGCGTTTAACCAGTCACCAGTCCCAGTCTCAGCGTTTAACCAGTCATCAGTCCCAGTCTCAGCGTTTAACCAGCCCTAGTCCCAGTCTCAGCATTTAACCAGCCCTAGTCCCAGTCTCAGCGTTTAACCAGTCACCAGTCCCAGTCTCAGCATTTAACCAGTCACCAGTCAAAGTCTCAGCATTTAACCAGTCACCAGTCCCAGTCTCAGCGTATAACCAGTCTCCAGTCCCAGTCTCAGCGTTTATCCAGTCACAAGTCCCAGTCTCAGCTTTTAACAAGCCGCTGTCCCAGTCTCAGCGTTTAACTAGTCTCCAGTCCCAGTCTCAGCGTATAACAAGCCTCTAGTCCCAGTCTCAGCGTATAACCAGCCTCTAGTCCCAGTCTCAGCATTTAACCAGCCCTAGTCCCAGTCTCAGTGTATAACCGGTCTCCAGTCCCAGTCTCAGAGTATAACCAGTCTCCAGTCCCAGTCTCAGCGTTTAACCAGTTTCCAGTCCCAGTCTCAGCTTTTAACCAGCCCCAGTCCCAGTCTCAGCGTATAACCAGTCTCCAGTCCCAGCGTTTAACCAGTCTCCAGTCCCAGTATATAACCAGTCACCAGTCCCAGTCTCAGCATATAACCAGTCACCAGTTCCAGTCTCAGCATATATCCAGTCTCCAGTCCCAGTCTCAGCGTTTAACCAGCCCCAGTGCCAGTCTCAGTGTTTAACCAGTCCCAGGCTCAGCTTATAACGAGTCACCAGTCCCAGTCTCACCTTTTAACCATCCCCAGTCCCAGTCTCACCCTATAACCAGTCACCAGTCCCTGTCTCAGCTTTTAGCCAGCCCCAGTCCCAGTCTCAGCATTTAACCAGTCACCAGTCCCAGTCTCAGCGTATAACCATTCTCCAGTCCCAGTTTCAGTGTTTAACCAGTCTCCAGTCCCAGTCTCAGCGTTTAACCAGCCCCAGTGCCAGTCTCAGTGTTTAACCAGTCTCAGGCTCAGCGTATAACGAGTCACCAGTCCCAGTCTCACCTTTTCACCAGCCCCAGTCCCAGTCTCAGCGTATAACCAGTCACCAGTCCCTGTCTCAGCGTTTAACTAGCAACAGTCCCAGTCTCAGCATATAACCAGCCCCAGTCCCAGCATTTAATCAGCAACACTCCCAGTCTCAGCATATAATCAGCCCCAGTCCCAGCGTTTCAGCAGTCACCAGTCCCAGTCTCAGCGTATAACCAGCCCCAGTCCCAGCGTTTAACCAGTCACCAGTCCCAGTCTCAGCGTATAACCAGCCCCAGTCCCAGCGTTTAACAAGTCACCAGTCCCAGTCTCAGCGTTTAACCAGTCACCAGTCCCAGTCTCAGCGTATAACCAGTCTCCAGTCCCAGTCTCAGCGTTTAACCAGTTGCAGTCCCAGCATTTCTCCAGTTCCATGTCCCATGATCCAGTCCTAGTCGACGGTTTAGCCTCTTTTTTTAGAGATGACATGACTGCAATATAACGGGAAAGGAAATGAACATTATGTCTCTCTCGCTCTCTCTCTCTCTCTCTCCATCTGGCAGCCACATGACTGTTGGGACTTAAATAGGAAAAACACTAAATTCAGTGCTCAGTGATGACATAAATACCAATTTTAATAATGTTTAATGATTTATGAGACTGTATTGATAAGTGCAGTATTAATGTACAACAGTCATAGTCCTCTATAAAATACAAGAATATTATTATTTCAGATTCATATTTCTCTGTTGCTTCAGGTTTCTCTGAAGTCACAGCGTTTGCCTGTCTCACACCGACAAAAGTCAAAATGCTAATCAGCCATATTCGGTTAATCAGGATCACAGACATGGACCCTGTCACAGGAGCAGTAGGCATTTATCTCCAGATAACAAATTACATTTACAATCTGAGCTGCATCCTGAGCAACTTTAGCACCACAGCTAATGAGAGAGGGAGAGAGAGAAAAACACAACATCGCTGCTGTACCTGTTGCACGGATGCTGAATAACACGCTGACATCGAGCATCTGCAGGGAAAACGAGGGATAGAGGAAAACGACATCACATGAGGAATTAATTGATATTTCCATCACAGCAGTGAGAGAGAGAGATGAGGAGAGATGTTTCAGGAGAAGCGAGTAAGGATGAGCAGCAGGTGGGAGAGAGAGAGGGGGGGGGGGGGAGAGAGAGAGAGAGAGAGAGAGAGAGAGAGAGAGATTTGATGTTGGATGTGTTGCAGTGCGGTATGTATGTGAGTATGTGTTAGACGCGAGTGTGTGTTAGTTGTGAGTGTGTGTTTGATGTGTGTGTTAAATAAAAAAAATCTAATTTCTGTCACGTACATGACCATACACAATATGACATGCAGTGAAAGGCTTATACGCGTGACCTAAAAAAGAGAAGATGAATGAAAATAAGAAGGTAAGAAGAGGCAAATTGCACTAGAAAAAGAATGTAAAATATAAAATCTATAAATATACAATATACAGTTACAATAAAATAAAATATGTACAATCCAGTATGACCGCAGCAGTATGAGTGACCATGGAGTGTGAAATGGGATGATGTGTGCCAGCAGCAGTGGTTTTGTCCATGTTTTAAAGTGCATAGGTCCTGATATGTGTAAAGAAGAACCAGCAATGTGCAATATATGCGTCACGTGCGAATGTGCAAATATTTAATCTGGTTAGTAATGTAATGTGCTCCAACACAGGGTAAGAGAATCACAGCGAGTCCCATCAGTTGAGTCCTGTGTGGTGTTGTGATTGAGAATCCGTCTCACCGGTGGGAAGAAGCTCCTCCTCAGGCTCTCTGTGTTGGCCTTCAGGGAGCCGAAGCACTTTCCTAACCGCAAAGTCCTCCAGACAGTCCACTGTTGAGGTGGCTGAGGTCCTTCACAGTCAGAGGTTGCTAGAGGAGCCAAAAATTGTACTCGAGTAAGAGTAACTGTACTTCAAAATAATATTACTCAAGTAGAAGTAAAAAGTATTCGGTGAAAAGATACTCAAGTACTGAGTAACTATTTCATCAAAATGTCTGATTTATTTATTTTAGAAATTATGTATGCAGCCAGACAAAATGATAAAATAAATTATTTCCAAATAATAAAATAAATAAAATAAAATAAATGAATAAAAAATATATATCTTTACAAAATAGCAAATTAAGGAACAAAAAACATGAATGTCCTAATTTCACTTTTTACACATCATGAAGCTTTTGAAACAAATCCCTACTGTAGGTAACGTGTGTGTGTGTGTGTGTGTGTGTGTGTGTGTGTGTGTGTGTGTGTGTGTGAACAGTGTTGACTATTTCCTGTGTAAGATTTACTGTATATTCAGTCGCCCTTGAAAGGGCTCAGCAGGTAGACAACAACATTAGAACATGAGTACAAGAGTCTCACTTCACCATAAACTGGGTCCAGCAGAACAAATGTAAGAAACATTTATTTTTAAGCCTCTAGCTTATTTGCTAATTTTATATGTTAACATTGCAACATTAAATAAAAGAGCTAAACTTACTGCGACATGTTTCCTTGGGTTAGACGTTGAGTTTTTACATGATGAAGTGTGTGTGTGTTTGGTCAGACAGAGAAGACACCGCAGTATGAAGCTGCTCTTTTGCAGTGTGTGTAAGTGAAACATGCTCTGTACATGAGATCAGCTGTGTTCGTCCTCTTCAGTTGTTGGACTGGAGACAGACAACTATGTTTTCATTCCCTGTCTACTATGGCTGAAGATTTTTTTCCCGCTATGCAGCAAGTTTCTGTGTAGTCATGGGACTACATGTGGTTACTGTTGCTGCGTCTGATTGGTGAAACATGGTCACATGGTAGATCCACCAGCTGCATTTCTCTGGCAAAAATAAAGAATATGTAATGTGTACTGTAGAATAAACTGTTAGAAACATGACGAGTCGAGTGTAGCTGAATGTAGCAGAGTAAGAGTAGAGTTTCTTCTTCACAAATCTATAAATGTAAAAGTAAAACTACTCATTCAAAAAGTTACTTAAATAAATGTAACAGAGTAAATGTAACTCACTACCGCTAACCTCTGTTCACCATCTTCCTGGCCTTGGTCCAGCACCGCTTGTTGTAGATCGAGTGCAGGTCAGGGAGCTCGGTGTGGATGATGCGCTCAGCTGATCTCACCACCCTCTGTAGAGCTCGTCTGTCCTGCATGGTGCTGTTCCTGAACCAGGTCGTGATGTCGGGATGCTCTCTATGGTGCTGGAGTAAAAGTTCCTGAGCACCTTAGAGGGTAGTTGAATGTCTCAGGTGTCTGAGGTGGTAGAGACGCTGCCGGGCCTTTTATAGCACAGTGTTGATGTGGCAGGACCATGACGGATCCTGTGTGGTGTGAACACCGAGTTATTTGAAGCTGTTCACTCTCTCCACTGGGCTCCTGTTGATGACGGGGGTCTGGTAGTTCCTCTCCTGATTTGTACTAAAGTCCACTATCAGCTCCTTCGTCTTGCTGGCGATCAGGAGGAGGTTGTTACTCTGGCACCAGTTCTCCAGATTCCTAATCTCCTCCTTGTAGGCCGTCTCGCCGTTGTCAGAGATCCGGCCCACCACGACGCTGTCATCAACAAACTTAATGCTGGAGGAGGAGTCAGTAGTGGCCACGCAGTTGTAGGTGTACAGTGAGTAAAGCAGGGGGCTCAGAACACAACCCTGGGGGACTCCAGTGCTGAGTGTGTGTTAGATATGTGTGTGTGTGTGCTAGATATATGTGTGTGTGTTAGATGAGTGTGTGGGTTAGATATGCGTGTGTGTTAGTTGTGTGTGTGTTAGTTGTGTGTGTGTGTTAGATATGTGTGTTAGATATGTGTGTGTGTTAGATGTGTGTGTGTGAGATGTGTGTGTGTGTTAGATATGCGTGTGTGTTAGTTGCGTGTGTGTTAGATGTGTGTGTGTGTGTTAAATATGTGTGTGTGTTAGATGTGTGTGTGTGTTAGATATGCGTGTGTGTTAGATATGCGTGTGTGTGTGTTAGATATGTGTGTGTGTGTTAGATATGCGTGTGTTAGATGCGTGTGTGTTAGATATGTGTGTGTGTTAGATATGTGTGTGTGTGTGTGTGTTAGATGTGAGTGTGTTAGTTGTGAGTGTGTTAGTTGTGAGTGTATGTTAGTTGTGTTTGAGTTAGTTGTGAGTGTGTGTTTGATGTGTGTGTGTGTTTGATGTGTGTGTGTGTTTGATGTGTGTGTGTGTGTTAGAGATGCGTGTGTTAGATGCGTGTGTGTTAGATATGTGTGTGTGTTAGATATGTGTGTGTGTTAGATATGCGTGTGTGTGTTAGATATGCGTGTGTGTGTTAGATATGCGTGTGTGTGTTAGATATGCGTGTGTTAGATGCGTGTGTGTTAGATATGTGTGTGTGTTAGATATGTGTGTGTGTGTGTGTTAGATATGTGTGTGTGTGTGTGTTAGATGTGAGTGTGTTAGATGTGAGTGTGTTAGTTGTGAGTGTGTTAGTTGTGTTTGAGTTAGTTGTGAGTGTGTGTTTGATGTGTGTGTGTGTTTGATGTGTGTGTGTGTTTGATGTGTGTGTGTGTTTGATGTGAGTGTGTGTTAGAGGTGTGTGTGTGTTAGTTGTGTTTGAGTTAGTTGTGAGTGTGTGTTTGATGTTTGTTTGATGTGAGTGTGTGTTAGAGGTGTGTGTTAGTTGTGTTTGAGTTAGTTGTGAGTGTGTGTTTGATGTGTGTGTGTGTTTGATGAGAGTGTTTGATGAGTGTGTGTTAGATGTGAGTGTGTGTGTTTGATGTGAGTGTGTGTTTGATATGTGTGTGTTACATATGTGTTTGTTAGATATGTGTGTGTTAGATGTGTGTGTGTGTTAGTTGTGTTTGAGTTAGTTGTGAGTGTGTGTTAGAGGTGTGTGTGTGTTAGTTGTGAGTGTGTGTTAGTTGTGAGTGTGTGTTAGTTCTGAGTGTTTGATGAGTGTGTGTTAGATGTGAGTGTGTGTGTTAGATGTGAGTGTGTGTGTTTGATGTGAGTGTGTGTGTTTGATGTGTGTGTGTGTTTGATGTGTGTGTGTGTGTTAGCTGTGTGTGTGTTAGTTGTGAGTGTGTGTTTGATGTGTGTTTGATGTGTGTGTGTGTGTGTGTGTGTGTGTGTGTGTGTGTGTGTGTGTGTGTGTTAGACGTGATTATTTGGTCGATTTAAAGGCAGATGGAGACGTCTAGCCCAGCGTCTTGGTGTTGACATGGCCTTGGTCCCCGGTCTTCCTGCTCCATGTCGCCCTCTGTGTGGTGAATGTGAGCAGCACGGTGGGTGAAGCACATGGTGAGGAGCCCCTGCAGGTGGCCCTCCTGAAGCAGCAGGTGATGATGATGAGCCAGTGGCTGCTGTAGACACTCTTAGCGGAGGTCAGAGTTCAGGAGGCCCTGACTCAGCATTTGGCTACACAGCGCTGAACATGGCAATACTGTGAGATAAGAATGTGTGAATACTGTACAAAATCAATGACATACAACATGAATACCTTTGAATTATTTGTTATTATCCTTTAAACTTTTACACTGGTGTAGCGGTTTACAGTCCCACATAAATTACCAAGTTATCTTGTTCCAATAAAATCAATACCACATTTATTCTTACTGAACATGTATTTACATGAGATCAAAACAAAGATAAATTCCTCTAAATAACCTGAGACAATGAACAGTGGCTACACATTACAATGATGAAAAAAAGGCCATTCAGAACCTTCAGTTCCCTCAGTAATGATGCAGGTTCTGCTGATCCCTTTATGACCAGTAGAGAAAACAAACTAAAGGGAGTTCTTGGCCTTGAATTGCTAGATTATTATGTCTAAACACTACCAGTTCAAATTCAAATTTTATTTGTCACATACACAGTCATACACAGTACGATATGCAGTGAAATGCTTAGAGGGTGTGCAATTATTGTCCCACGAGTCCAGAGAGAGTGCAAGAAGCATGAGTGTGGGTGTGTACAGTGGGTCAGTCAGTACTGTTTGGTGTGCTGGTTGAGAGACCGTATCGCCTGCGGGTAGAAGCTCCTCTTCAGTCTCTCTGTATTGGTCTTCAGGGAGCGGAATCGCTTTCCTGACCTCAACAGAGAGAACAGTCCATTACTGGGGTGGCTGAGGTCCTTCACGATCTTCCTGGTCTTGGTCCAGCACCGCTTGTTGTAGATTGAGTGCAGGTCAGGGAGCTCGGTGTGGATGATGCACTCAGCTGATCGCACAACCCTCTGTAGAGCTCGTCTGTCCTGCATGGTGCTGTTCCCGAACCAGGTCGAGATGTTTCCCGTCAGGATGCTCTCTATGGTGCAGGAGTAAAAGTTCCTGAGCACCTTGGAGGGCAGTCTAAAGTCTCTCAAGCGCCTGAGGTGGTAGAGACGCTGTCGGGCCTTCTTCACCACGGTGTTGATGTGACAGGACCATGACAGGTCCTGCTTGATGTGGACACTGAGGTATCTGAAACTGTCTACTCTCTCCACTGGGCTGTTGTTGATGACAGGGGTCTGGTAGTTCCTCTCCTGCTTTGTGCTAAAGTCTACTACCAACTCCTTCGTCTTGCTGACGTTTAGAAGGAGATTGTTCCTCTGGCACCAGTGCTCCAGATTCCCACTCTCCTCCAGGTAGGCCGTCTCATCATTGTCAGTGATCAGGCCCACCACGACGGTGTCATCAGCAAACTTGATGATGGTGGTGGAGTTAGTAGAGGCTACGCAGTCGTGTGTGTACAGAGAGTACAGTAGAGGGCTCAGAACACAACCCTGTGGTACTCCAGTGCTGAGAGTGATGGAGGCTGAGACATGGCCGCCCATCCTTACAGCCTGTGGTCTGTCAGTTAGGAAGTTGGAGATCCACTGACACAAAGATGAGCTGAGTCCCAGGTGCTCCAGCTTGGTGGTGAGTGTGGAGGGAATTATGGTATTAAATGCTGAGCTGTAGTCGATGAAGAGCATTTTAACATAATTCCCCCTTCTATTGTCCAGGTGTGTGAGAGATGTATGAAGAAGATGAGCGATAGCATCATCTGTGGAGCGGTTTGAACGGTACTGTTCTGTAGTGGATCCAGTGTGTCTGGTAGTGAAGAGATGATGAAGTCTCTGACAAGCCGTTCGAAGCACTTCATCACCACTGATGTGAGGGCCACCGGTCGATAATCATTGAGGGAAGCATGATGTGGTTTCTTCGGAACAGGAACAATGATGGATTCTTTGAAGCATGTGGGGATCACCGACTGAGATAAGGAGAGGTTGAATATCCCTGTGAATACAGGTGCTAGCTGGTCTGCGCAGGCTCTGAGGACTCTACCTGAGATGCCGTCTGGTCAAGCTGCTTTCCTGGTGTTTACTCTCCTGAAGGCTCTCCTCACGTCATGCTCAGAGATGATGAACGCGTTTCCGGTGCTGGCAATGACTTCCTGTCTGCAGCCGTTAGCAACGCTAGCATTAGCAACGCTAGCATTAGCAACGCTAGCGTCTTTAGCTGCAGCCTCGAAGCGAGCATAAAAGGTGCTCAGCTCGTCTGCCAGAGTCATGTCCACGTTCGTCATACCGGATGTTGGAGCTTTATAGTCCGTTATTGTCCTTAGTCCCTGCCACAGGCTCCTAGAGTCACTCTGTTGGAGTTGTGACTCTAGTTTCCTCCCGTAGCGCTGCTTCGCCTCTTTCACCGCTTTCCGGACGTTATATGCCGCAGTCTTGTACATGTCCATGTCCCCCGACGCAAGTCCCGCGTTGTAGGCAGTGGTGCGAAATCTCAGAGCGTCGCGGATGGTTTTATCCACCCACGGCTTCTGATTGGGAAACGTTTTGATGGTCATTTTCTGTACGGTATCATCCGCTAGTTTCCCGACGAATCCCACAACCGCTTCCGAAAACATGCTGACGTCATCGGAGCTGTTCCGGAACATGTCCCAGTCTGCGTCATCGAGTGCGTCCTGTAGCGTGGCCACCGATTGGTCCGTCCAGCGCGCGACCTCCCTCTGAACCGGAACTTCCTGTTTGAGCCTTTGTTTGTATTTTGGCATGAGGAAGATGGCGGCGTGGTCAGATTTACCAAACGGTGGACGAGATTGTGCCCTGTGCCCGTCCTTAACTGATGTATAACAGTGGTCTAGTGTCATTTCGCCCCTGGTCGGGCAGGTGATGTGCTGATACAAGTTCGGCGCTGCGCGTTTGAGGTTGGCACTGTTAAAGTCCCCGGCCACAATAAGGGCAGCGTCCCGGTGTTGTGTCTGGTGCTGTGTGAGTGCCTCATGCAGCTCGCATAAGGCAGTGTCCGTGTCCGCTTGTGGTGGAATATAAACGGCGCTGATTATGACTGATGTAAACTCCCGAGGAAGATAAAAAGGACGACACTTGATAGTCAATAGTTCCAGGTTGGGTGTGCAGGAGCGTGCGAGAGGACCAACGCTCGCGCTGTTGCACCAGCTGCTGTTCACCATTAAACACACGCCGCCTCCCCTTGTCTTCCCCGAGCCCCGTGTCCTGTCCATGCGGTGAACCGAGAATAACTCGGCCGTCTGAATGGCGTGGTCCGGCACCGCTGGGTTCAGCCATGTCTCGGTGAAGCAGAGAAGATTGCAGTCCAGAATGTCTCTCTGGAACTTTATCCTGCCCCTGAGGTCATCGAGCTTGTTTTCCAGGGACTGGACATTGGCGAGCAGGATGCTAGGCAGAGGTGTGCGGTGTGCACGGGCTCTCAGCCTGTTCCTGACACCGGCTCGTTTCCCTCGGGGCGTCCTTTGTTCTCCCTCAGGATCTCACTCGGCCAGCTCGGATCCGGAGTTAAAAACGTCGAATTGTGAGTACATTGTAAACCAATAGAAATAAGAGTATCTCTATCGTACCTAATGCCTTCAATTGTGATGAATTACCCGGTTTAATGTTATCGAAAATTAACTTAAAAAGCAAAAACAAGTTAAAGTAGGTCGGAGCAGTCGCGACGGCAGCCGACCTCACCGGCGCCATCTTGTCAGTTCTGGGTGTAGGGCTGAGTGCTGAGGCTGAACACTGGTGGAAGCTGCCTGGCCTTGACTGAGTAGAAACGATGGGCTGAGAGAGTGTGTGTGTGTGTGTGTGTGTGTGTGTGTGTGGCCCTGGTGAGAGGTCAAAGGTTAGACATCATGGTGAGAGGAAGAGATGTGTCTCTGAGTAGAAGCATGACCTGGTATGAAAGCTGGTAGCTTCACTTCAGTGAGGTGTTACTGTTGTGTGTGTTTGATCTGGGTGATAAGGTGCAGAGTAGATATAATCTGGGTGGAAGGGAGGAGGGCGAGAGTAATCTTGTTTGAAATGATGAGCATTAGTATGATCTGGGTGAAAGGTGGAGAGTGGGCTTGATCTGGGAATGACCTTGGGACAGGAGGTCTGGTGGAGAGGAACTGCGTGACGATGCTCATCATGCGTAACTCGTGGACACGCTGGGCAGTTGCATTTTAAGCTGAAATGGAAATTATTTATGACAGCAACTACATTTGTACTTTTTCTATTTGAACACTAAAACAATTATAGTGGAACCTTGGATTACGAGCATAATTCGTTCCGGAAGTGGGCTCATGTTCCAAAACACTCATAAACCAAATAATAATTTCCCATAAGAAATAATGAAAACTCAAATTATTCATTCCACAGCCCCAAAAAATAAATACATAAAAATAATTAATACAACATATAAAATGAAAATAAAACAAATTAATCTACACTTTACCTTTTAAAAAAAGTACAAATAAATCCGGACAGACAAGTGTTTCTGTTGGTGCGTGCAGGCGCCGTGTGTGTGTGTGTGTGTTTGTCTGTGTGTGTGTGGAATTAGCTCCTTTCCTCACCTCGTTTTACACAGTAACATTCCTCCTCCCTCTCCCCACCTCGCTTTTTAAGTTTCACAACAAACACACAAACACACACACACACACACAACGGAAACACCGTTTTAATGGAAAAAAAGAAATCTCTCTGACCTGGTGTGAGCGCATACTAAGGGAATCACTGCTGTAAAGTAAAAAAAAAAAAAAAATGAACCAGCACCTTACCTTTGAAAAGAATCGCGACAGAGCAGAGTTTCTGTGTGTTTGTGAAGCCGGGGAGGGGGTGAAAAGGCGAGAGAGCGTCTTGTGTGTGTGCGAGACGATCAGAGTTTCTGTGTGTTTGCGAAGCCGTGGGGGGGGGGGGGAGGTTGAAAAGGTGAGAGAGTGACGCTCGGTGTCAAAATAAGAGTCGCTTGCGTGATACATGATACTCGGCGCTCGTAAACTAATACTTGCTCGGTTTTGATTAAAAATTTATTCAAAATCTTTGCTCGGTTTGCGGAACACTCGTAAACCACGTTACTCGCAATCCGAGGTTCCACTGTATTTGCAAAGTGGACACACAGTGGCTGGTAAAACCCTACCAGTTCCACCCTCCTGCTGGCGGGAACCAGCCGCTTCGGTGATGGATCAGGCCTTGAAGGGGTCGAGTCACTGAGTGAGATCTCCGGAGAATCATGAGATGCAGCATGAGGATCATCTGGATACAAAACAATTCATTATTGACACATAAAAGTGACAATTACAATATCAGAGAATTGTGCTGTTTACTAGGTCAGTTTTGGACATGCAATATATGAATAAAGCAAATTCCATGTTGGATGTATAATCTGTGCAAAGCCTTTTCACCTGACACATTTTAGCCTAGCTTATAGGTACAGGACGGCCCACACGTCAGAAATCTGATCTTTGTAATGGTTTATACACACGTGGACAAAATTGTTGTTACCCTTCGGTCAATGAAAGAAAAACTCACAATGGTCACAGAAATAACTTTAATCTGACAAAAGTAATAATAAATAAGAATTCTATGAATGTTAACCAATGAAAGTCAGACATTGCTTTTCAACCATGCTTCAACGGAATTATAAAAAAAATTAACTCATGGAACAGGCCTGGACAAAAATTATGGTACCCCTAACTTAATAGTTTGTTGCACAACTTTTTGAGGCAATCACTGCAATCAAACGATTCCTGTAACTGTCAATGAGACTTCTGCACCTCTCTGCAGGTATTTTGGCCCACTCCTCATGAGCAAGCTGCTCCAGTTGTTTCCGGTTTGAAGGGTGCCTTTTCCAGACAGCATGTTTCAGCTCCTTCCAAAGATGCTCAATAGGATTGAGGTCAGGGCTCATAGAAGGCCACTTTAGAATAGTCCAATGTTTTCCTCTTAGCCATTCTTGGGTGTTTTTAGCTGTGTGTTTTGGGTCATTGTCCTGTTGCAAGACCCATGACCTGCGACTGAGACCCAGCTTTCTGACACTGGCCAGCACATTTCTCTCTAGAATACCTTGATAGTCTTGAGATTTCATTGTACCCTGCACAGATTCAAGACACCCTGTGCCAGATGCAGCAAAGCAGCCCCAGAACATAACAGAGCCTCCTCCATGTTTCACAGTAGGGACAGTGTTCTTTTCTTGATATGCTTCATTTTTCCGTCTGTGAACATAGAGCTGATGTGCCTTGGCAAAAAGTTCAATTTTTGTTTCATCTGTCCATAGGACATTCTCCCAGAAGTCAACATGTAGTTTGGCATATTCCAGTCTGGCTTTTTTATGATTTGTTTTCAACAATGGTGTCCTCCTTGGTCGTCTCCCATGTAGTCCACTTTGGCTCAAACAACGACGGATGGTGCGATCTGACACTGATGTTCCTTGAGCATGAAGTTCACCTTGGATCTCTTTAGAAGTCTTTCTGGGCTCTTTTGTTACCATTCGGATTATCCGTCTGTTTGATTTGTCATCAATTTTCCTCCTGCGGCCACGTCCAGGGAGGTTGGCTACAGTCCCATGGATCTTAAATTTCTGAATAATATGTGCAACTGTAGTCACAGGAACATCTAGCTGCTTGGAAATGGTCTTATAGCCTTTACCTTTAACATGCTTGTCTATAATTTTCTTTCGAATCTCCTGAGACAACTCTTTCCTTCGCTTCCTCTGGTCCATGTTGAGTGTGGTACATACCATGTCACCAAACAACACAGTGACTACCTGGAGCCCTATATATAGGCCCACTGACTGATTACAAGATTGTAGACACCTGTGATGCTAATTAGTGGACACACCTTGAATTAACATGTCCCTTTGGTCACATTATTTTCAGTATTTTCTAGGGGTACCATCATTTTTGTCCAGGCCTCTTCCATGAGTTTATTTTTTTAAATAATTCTGTTGAAGCATGGTTGAAAAGCAATGTCTGACTTTCATTGGTTAACATTCATAGAATTTTTTTTAATTATTACTTTTGTCAGATTAAAGTTATTTCTGTGACCATTGTGAGTTTTTCTTTCATTGACCGAAGGGTACCAACAATTTTGTCCACGTGTGTATGCAGCTCTGAAAAAAGTGACCACTGCAATTTACTCCAGGAAACTTCTGGAATGTCATCAAGCGGAAGATGGAGGGTCACAAACCATCAAGCAAAGCTGAGCTCTTTGCTTTTTTTGCTAAACGAGTGGTATAAAGTTACCCATCAATCATGTGAATAACTGGTGGAGAGCTTTCCAATGGAATTGCAAATGGGAGTTTACAAATCAGTTGTAATTTGTTTTATTTGAGTTATTAAAGCTGTGCAAATACTGCATGATCTTGGGATATTTTATGTGTTGTTCTGATGTCATTTCCTGTATTAAATAAAGAAAAAACCCATAAGAAATAGTTTTGCAGTGCTCTCTTATTATTTTCTAGAGCTGTATTGCATTAACGGAACCTTGTTTCAGGACAGCGTCACTAAGATTAATGAACACATCACTATTTTTACTTTGTAAACGACAACGTTGACAACTAGCAAACATTACTGTGAGTAAAGTTCCTACATGTAGTCATATCGGTGTCCTCCCGTCCACAAGCTCCTCTTCGCTGGAACTGTCCAGGGAACCGTCCCATTCTTGGTGTGACGCTGGGCTTGTCCCCTATAATGCTGTCCACTTGCTGAGAGAACAGGAATGTAATTCGCCCATTACAGCTTTTATTATTGTGATCTTTCACCTTCTTGATTTAAGGGACTTGCCACTGGAACCAGGAGCTTTTGTGTCCCTGTTCAATCGTTGCAGCCGAAATTGTTCGTATTCATGTCATTCAAGCTTCCATCAGTTTTGAACCCGTTGCATCCTTTATACACAATCACCTGCCTCTCTCTCTCTCTCTCTCTCTCTCTCTCACACACACACACACACACACACACACACACACACACACACACACACACACACACACACAAATTTAATAGAGAAATGGTGGACATCAGTTCTCAGACCATGAGCTCTATTCAGGGTCACAGTTTACTGATGGGGAACTGCTGTCTCGTGTGAAGTCACACACTCCAGCTGCTCAAAGTTGTTCAACACTGCTGTTGGAGTCTCTTACACACACATATCACACAAGTCCTTTAGTTTTCCTTTTTAACCCTCACGTGGCCCAGGTGTCCCCCGCCTTGTGTCCCGCGTGCCCTGTGAAAGGCTCCAGGCCTCCCGTAACCCTGACCAGGATGAGTGCTACAGAGAACAAGTCAATAAACATTTAGTTGCAGAAGTGATTTAACTGTCTTTATATATACTGTATATTGACGGTGAGGTGATTGGTCGCTTTACATCTCAGTTCCCCCTCATGTCTGTGTTTCTTTCTGGCTCTCCCTTTTAGTTATGATGTCATAGTTAGTCCTGCCGGAGACCCTGCTTGCACTCTGCACTAAATATAGACTGATCACCTTCTCTTCTCTGCACCCCCCCCCCCCACCCCCCCGCACTCTGTCTCTCTCTATCTCTATCTCACTACACACGTCTCTCCTGAGCTGCCAGTGATCAAGTGCTCTGCCCTCTGGACCTGTCTGACTCGTCCTGATGTCCCTCGTCTGGTTGGAGATCTGGTCACATGGAGCCCTGTGTGGTCTGTCTGGGACGCGTGTGGTGACTGGGGACGGTTTCAATTCACCATGAAGACGCTCCTGTCCTCGACTGATGCAGACAGCTGTTCTCTGAGGACTCGTGACTGCAGTCTCTCGATAGTTCAGGACTGGAGTTTCCTACAGTCTACCTGAGTCTCCAATAACCAATTGGACTCCATATGAACTTAAACACGTCTCCTGTTATACTGAACTTCCAGCCTCCTAACACACAGTATGAGTGCAGATCAATCCCTGCTCTCCGTTATCACCCAGATGAGGATGGGTTCACTGTTGAGTCTGGTTCCTCTCAGGGTTTCTTCCTGTTACCATCTCAGGGAGTTTTTCCCTCAGCACCGTCGCCCTCGGCTCATTCATCAGGGACCATCTTTAATAATTCTTTTGATTGTGTAAAGCTGCTTTGTGATAATGACAATTGCATGACAATAAGCTACACAAATAAAATTGAATTAAACTGAATTAAACAAGCTGCGCCCACAATGTTCATATGGAATTTAATTGCACACTTATAGGCGTGTTTTAAAAAATGTAAAGCGCAATTTTGAAATGAACTCATATCTGTATATGTTACCATGAAGTGTGCAGAATGAAGGTGTGAGATCGCACCATCATAAGCTCGTATTATAAAATCTACAGCACCATCTGTTAAATTTTGAGATGAGCTAATGATTTTTTCAAGGATGATTTCTTTTCATGATATAAGGGCATTTTTCATTTAGATTTTAACGTAGCATATCTTCTCCAAATACACCAGTGAAAAAAAAACGTTCAGCAGTTTGTACGTAATGCGAGCACAAACAGACAAAAATTACAAAAACTATTTTCTCATCTTACATCCCCTCAAGTTCGCAAATATCTTCAAAGCACAGACAGGCCAAAGTTATCGTTTTATACGTATACGTATAGAGGAAGATAACCTCGAACCTCTGTAGTCCAACTAGGGAGGTCAATCCACCGCTGGCAGATGTTCTCACTAACATCTTCAACATCTCGCTGAACAGCACCGTCGTTCCCACATGCTTCAAGTCTACCACCATCGTCCCTGTGCCGAAGAAGTCTTCTGTGTTTGGTCTCAATGACTACCGCCCTGTTGCACTCACACCCATCATCATGAAGTGCTTCGAGCAGCTCGTCATGAGACATATCAAGACCCTACTGCCTCCCTCACTGGACCCCCTGCAGTTTGCGTATTGTCCAAACCGTTCGACGGACAACGCCATCTCCACAACACTCCACCTGGCACTGACACACCTGGACAAGAAAGACACTTACGTCAGAATGCTGTACGTAGATTTCAGTTCAGCATTCAATACAATCATCCCCCAACAACTGATCGGGAAGCTGAGCCTGTTGGGCCTGAACACCTCCCTCTGTAACTGGATCCTGGACTTTCTGACCGAAAGACCTCAGGCAGTGCGGATCGGGAACTATACCTCCAGCACCACCACACTGAGCACTGGGGCCCCCCAGGGCTGCGTGCTCAGTCCCCTGCTGTTCACACTGCTGACTCATGATTGTGTAGTGACACACAGCTCCAATCATATCATCAAGTTTGCTGATGACACGACCGTGGTGGGTCTCATCAGCAAGAACGACGAGAGAGGAAGTGCAGAGGCTAACGGACTGGTGTAAAGACAACAACCTGGCTCTGAACGTCGATAAGACAAAAGAGATGATTGTTGACTTCAGGAGGACACGGAGCGATCACTCTCCGCTCAGCATCGACGGCTCTTCTGTGGAGATCGTCACCTGGAGGAGAACCTCACCTGGTCCCTCAACACCAGCTCTCTGCATAAGAAAGCCCAACAACGTCTTTTCTTCCTGAGAAGGCTGAGAAAGGCACAGCTTCCACCACCGATCCTCACCACCTTCTATAGAGGAACCATCGAGAGCATCCTGAGCAGCTGCATCACTGTCTGGTTTGGGAATTGTTCCATATCAGACCGCAAGTCCCTACAGCGGATAGTGAGGACAGCTGAGAAGGTCATCGGGGTCTCTCTCCCCTCTATCGAAGACATCTACACCACACGCTCCATCCGCAAAGCCACCAGCATTGTGGCTGACCGGACACATCCATCACACACACTCTTCACCCTCCTGCCATCTGGAAAAAGGTACCGAAGCATTCGGGCCTCACATCCAGACTGAGTAACAGTTTTTACCCACAAGCCATCCGTCTCCTCAACACAAAGAGACTGGACTGATAAACACACACGCGCACACAAACACACAAATCACTAAAACAGACGAACTAAATAACATCGGGACTGAACTGATAAACACACATATGCACAATCACACTGATTTACAACCACCTTAATTTGTTCATACCCACCTATCTGAACTGCTCTTTGTAATATTTGCACATTATTTTATTTCATTTTGCGGTTTGCACACAATATTTTCGAACACAATGTAAATTGTTTACTTGCTGCTCTCTCCACTACCTCAACCCATACAGTACCTTATCACTAAAAGGTATTTCTTAACTGTAACGTGCTACGTTGTTGTGTTGTCATGTAGCTCTTCGTTTGCACATTTGCACGTGCACTTTGTTGTCTGTTGTCTGCTGTCTTTGTTGTCTCTTTTTTGTATAGAAATTTATAGTTTTTTAGGTTAACTTAAAAATGTAAAAATCTGCGTTGTTAAATTTATGTTGTGTTGTTAATTTATGTCGTTGCATGTATGTAGCACCTGCGTCCTGGAGGAACGTTGTTTCGTTTCACTGTGTACTGAACTGTATATGGTTGAAATGACAATAAAAGCCTACTTGATTTGACTTGACCTAATGGTGACGCGGGAATGAAATGAAGACATATTATTACCTCACTGTATGACTGTACACTGTATGTCTCTCTCTCACACACACACGCACGCGCACACACACCCACGCACGCACACGCACACACACACACACACACACACACACACACACACACACTAATGCACTCAACAAATATTTAGGGCCCAAACTGACATTAGCCCTGTTTTAACACACAAACACATCTCACACACTAACACACACATCACTAATGTTAATACACACAGACTCAAACCATACACACAAACAAGCACAAACACAAGCACATTTACTCGTCACACACAGACTCACACATCTACACGTCACACACCTCTCTCCCTCACTCTCACACACACTAACCCTTACACACTAATGCGAGCACACACACACACACACATACACAAGTCCCGAATTGATTTTTGGTTAATTTCTTATCATTTTCTACACACTAAAAAATGCTGGGTTGTTTTTACTACCCAAACGCTGGGTTGCCTCTGTTGGTAATATTTCTGGGTTATTTACAGGGAGTTGGGTACTTTTTGTTTAACCCAGCTTGCTGGGTTGGAGTTGGGTTAGCTAGCGACAGCTAACATCACAGATCACACCGGCCCTCCCCCGAAGTTCACCGGTGTATTCAGTGGCTGTGTCAGCTTCGTGTCTTTTTTTCTTCCTCCTCACGCATTTTAGAGGAAATGTAAACGTTCAATATAAGGTCTGTATACACACTTTCACTCAGCTATGACTGAATGTGTTCACTGTATGTAACATTTATTACTGTTACCGTGTTACACTCAAACTTTCAGCCTGGTCTGTGCTATAGCATGCTAGTTTATCTGACAACGGCTGCTAGCTAGCCAAACCAAAGAACCCCACCTGTGTATGAAAGAAACTGCAAAAATGTCTGAGCTTTTTAGCTTTCTTTGTAGAATGCATGCAGGCTGTATGAAGGTGGTGAAGTGATGAATGAAAGCTAAACTGTTAACTGTAGTGCTAGCATTTAGCTAGGTTGCTATCAAACACATATAAAATAGCTGAGGTGTTACAAAACACTAATCATCTTACAAATATGCATACTAGCCAACCCTCTCGAATTTTTCCATAAACTTTTACTTTCTTTCTTTCTAAGGTTGGAACCAACACCGTGGAATATCTGTCAGTCGAGGCCGTACACCTACATCCTGATGTTGGGAGATAATGACCAGCACTGCTCTCAGGCATTAGTGCTTCTCAGTAATAGTATCGTAATGATGTCGCTGTTGAACGTGTTTTGTATTATCTGATCTTGTGCTTTTGAAAAATAAATATTTTCCTATGTTTTGTACAATTAATTGAGTGTTGTTTATTGCATATATGTATGGTTTGCAAAACTTAGAGTTATTTTTTGTAATAGACCAGTATATCAAAGTAATTTAACTGTTTAAACTGTTTTACCCATAGACATGTAAAACATAAAAATAATAATAACCTATTTGTGAGGTAAAATTAACTCAGCAGTATAGTTAAATATGACCTAGAATTTGGATTGAATATTTGACCCATTTTGCTGGGTTAAATTAACCCAGCATGTAGTTGGTCCAATATTTATCCAGCAGCTGGGTTAAAAACAACCCAGTTTGGGTTGTTTTTAACCCAGCATTTTTTAGAGTGTATACTATCAAACAATATCCAGTTTATCATCAGCTCCCCTTACAGACCACTGTTCAACTGAGTTAACAATAAATCATAAAAACAAACATTTTCATAATAAGAGTTAGATGAGTATGTAAAATTGGTTAAAGATTTAATTTCGAGTAATGTCAGTGATGATCATTTGCTCTCCTGGACAAGTAAATGGGATTTTTTTTATATAAACTACGTCAGTTAGCTATTTCTTATAGTAAACAGGTAAATAAAAATCATATTACAGAACAGGCCTCTATTATTAAAGAAATAACTGGATATTCTAACAAAATTAATTTAACTGAAAATGATAAATCAAGGTTGTTATTTTTGCAATCACAATTGGATGAAGTCTATATGAGAAATGCCAAGGGGGCGTGTATTAGATCAAGAGCTAAATGGATGGAAGAAGGGAAAAAATACAGCTTATTTCTGTAGACTAGAAAAAATACGTCAAGAAAAGAACTTTATTAAAACCTTAATCACTGATGAGGCAGAGTGTTCAGATACACAATTAATAGCTATAAATAGCTTTTATCAAGATTTATACTCGTCTTCCTCTTCAATATTAGATCCTGATCCTCTTTTTGAAAAACTTAGTGACTCTATCCCTCAAATAGATGAACAGTTCAAACTGACATGTGATGCAGAAGTAACAATTGAAGAGCTTGATTGATTCTGCTGTTCTGTGTTTGTCATTAGATAAATCACCCGGCCCAGATGGTATTACGTCGAACTTTTATCGCCATTTTTTGTTAAGGGAATTTCTTTTTGCAGCTTTTCAGGAAATGATTAGAAATCCATTTTTGCCTAACTCGATGAGACAAGGGCTTATCACACTCATTCCCAAACCAGGAAAGGATGTTAGATTGTTGGACAATTTGCGACCTATAACCTTATTAAACAATGGCAATAAATTATTAACTCATATATATAATACTCTCTTAAAATCACATTTATCAAAAAAATATTGGGGAGATTTATTAGAGGCCGATCTATACAAAATAATATACGACTGGTTTTGGACTTGTTAGAATATAATCAGGAAATTGAAGATGATGGGGTTATTTGGTTTTTAGATTTTTACAAAGCCTTTGATATGTTAGAGCACTCCTTTATTTTTAAATGTTTGCAAAAGTGTGGATTTGATGAGAATTTTTGTAAAGTTATTCAGTTATTTTACACAAACACTAACACTAGAGGAGTTACACAAGGCTGCCGCATCTCACCTTCACTGTTTATTTTGGCTACTGAGATGTTGGGCCTCCTTATCAAAAATTGAAAAATTTTATGTATTTGGTCAGGAGATTGTGATTCGTCAGTTAGCTGATGATCAATGTTATTAAAAAATTATTGATCAGATCCCTAAAGCAATTGAGATAGTTGATTACTTTTCCAAATTGTCAGGCTTAAAACTTAATATTGAAAATGAAATATTATTACCATACACGAATGTCACCTTTAAACTGCATATAATAATCCAATTAAATCAAATGTTAAATATTTGGGCACACATTTCTAAAGATGAGATTCAGGATGGAAAAACAAAATGTCTGGGACAGATGGAATGAGTGCAGAAATAGACTTGAGATGTGGATGCAGAGAGATTTATCCATTTTTGGTAGGATTTATTTAACTAAAATGGAAAGTCTGTCTAAGTGCATTTATCCAGCATCTTGCCTTTCTATTTCTAATAGAGCCATTAAGACCATCAACCAAATCAATTTCAACTACATATGGAAAGCACAATTTGGACAAGATTATGAAAATGGTGGATTACAGTACTTCAACCTTTCTTGTATAAATGGTATGTTAAAAATGAAATGTATTAAAACATTTCATAACAAATGTAAATAACTTTAGGTTTTCCGTGCCTAGAGGTTTATTTTAAGAACTGGGTGGAATGTGATTTCACTGTTTCCAGACTACCAATTAAATTATCTTCATTTCACCAACAGGTTTTACTATACTGGAAATTATTATACAATCATAACTTCACCCCACACCAAACCTCAATATGGAACAATAGATTTATTCTATTTAGATATAAATCATTGTACATTCTTGATTGGTTTGAAAAAGGTGTTTGGTCAGTTCATCACTTAATGAATGAGGACGAGAGCTTGTTATCATTCTGTGGTTTCTGTTTGAAATACGACTTACATTGTGAACGTGAGCAATTTGAATGTCATAAAAGCCATTCCAAAAAGCTTCATAAACTTTGTACAAAACAGCTTTACCAACATCTCAGATGGGTCATGTGACCTCCCATCACTTCTCTTTAACGGTAACAACCTCAAGGACACGCTACCCAACAAAATCATCCGCTCTTGTTTTAATTCTATAATTAATCCAACATTGTTATATTGTAATAATATCGTATAAGCTTATGATGAGCCATCTGTTAAAAAATTACAAATACAATATCTTGGCTTTCCAGTGGCTCCTAAAGCAAAGGAAACCCACTGAATGGCATTTATCCGTCATCTGAGGTTTTAAGACACCGGTTTAATTTTGAGCAAAATACATGTATTCTTGAAAGGTTGACAGAGAGACAACTGCTCACCTTTTCTTTTCTTCTGTGTATTCTAGTGTCTTTGGGGAAAAGATGTCTTATTGGTTGGAGCCAAAGATGAAGTTGGATACGCAGCTGGGTGATAAGAAGAATGAGTTTTTCATTAATACAATGTTGATTCTAGGGAAATTTTTCATTCACAAATGCAAATGTATAAAAACTAAAACTTATTTTTCAGTCTTTCAAAAAGATGTTATTTTTAATTATGTTCCATCTTTGAAGCATATGAAAGGTTAAAAAAAAAAAGCCAAGAAATCTGCTGGAATAATAAAAGACTTTGGTTTATTAGAAGAAGAATTAAGAAACCCCTTTTGATACATATTTATTAAAACTTATTAATGGTATTATAAATGTAGATTTTTTTATTTCAATTCTGTTAAAAAAAAAACTATTGTCGGAATATACGCTATATAAATCCATTTTACAGTTAAACTATACTAATGATCACATGAACGCAATGCTCAGGGTCACGTGTCTCCCTCACGTTCGCGTCAAACGCTTTCCTCGCAGGGGGTATCGCGAGATCTGCGCGCGAGGGCTCGAGCGGGGGCGGAGTTTGAGAGTCGCAGAGTCGCACTATTGCGCAGACTCAGTAGGAGCGAACAGGAGGCATTTTGAGCCGCGGCGCAGAGAGACAGACCCCCACTGACCCCATGGCTGAGAATAATCCCGAGCTGGAAGTCGAGGTGAAACTGGGAGACTCTCCGGACGCGTCTCCGATCGAGGAGGAGGAAGAGGAGGAAGAGGAAGAGCCCGAGACGCCTGAGGAAAACTCCAACGGCGTCAAAACGTAAATATCAGTGAGATTAGCTTCCGTGCTAACACAAAGATGGAGCCTGAGTAAAAGCGCGCAGATAGCAGGCTCGCGCCTCAAATAATAAATACATATACAGGCTTCGTCAACATGTACACACTTTTTGGAGAATAAATAGCCAAATCAAGTCAGATAATGACGCTAGCTAAAAGTGTACAGCTAGTCCGATACCCAGTGTTAGCTAGTGTAGCTTGTTAGCTAGCTAACGTTCACGCTTTGTTTTTTTTTCCCACCGTACTATCCGCCGGTTTTCGGAAACTCCCGCCCCCTGCGCCATGATTGGCTGTTTTGAGAGACGATTGTTGCGACCTATTGGTCGAACAGGCCATCGCTCCTTTGACCGCGGGTGCGAACTGGCCAGTTGTCGCGCAGGGGCGGGCCTTACTGGAGTAACCGGAATTACGGCTGATAAATCTATTGCGGAAATCATCAGCTTTATTTGAGGTTATGTATTATTTATAGTTATTTAGGTTTAATAGTAAGATTACACATTACAACCGTTTGTGCGTGTTTTTTTTTCTTGTAACAATCTTTGTGGCAGATTCTCAGTTTTTATGTTTTTTTTTTTTTTACCTGTCATAGCTGTATTAGTCCACTTTCCCCATGATCAGTGTATGTCAAATAAACCTACAGCTATCTAATGTGTCTGTCTGTGTATTCAGTGTTTGTGTAGCCTACAGATTATTTGCAATGATAGTAAAGTTGTGACTACCTACCGTTTATAATGTGTTCTAACGCAGCTCTGATGTACACTGTGCTGGTATAAATGCGCTTGTCTTTGTGCAGCGATGGAGAGGAGAGCCAGAAAGACAAACCCGAGGGCAAGGAGAAATCGTCCCGTGACCGCAAGTCCAGTCGTTATCACCCGTATAAGGAGAGACACGGCGGGTCGGGGGACAAGAAGTCGTCTCAGCGCAACCGCGTCTTCATTAGCAACATTCCTTATGACATGAAGTGGCAGGCAATTAAAGATCTAATGAGAGAGAAAGGTAACACACACACCATGGTTAGAATCTCACACACACACACACACATATTTTCCACATACATACACACACACACATGCATGTGTGGACAGGCTTCTCTGTTCCTCTGTGGAGGAGTGCCACTCTGTTTTTGGGTTGAATTTTTTATCCAGATGAATTTGGCTGTGTGTGTGTGTGTTTAGTCCAGAGGTATGTTTAATGTGATGAATCTGATCTTTACTTGGTTTAATGAGAAGGTAAAAGGTGGATGGTTACTTTAACAGTAGTGATTTGTGTAAGTTGTTGTTGTTGTGTGTGTGTGTGTGTGTGGAGTCCTTTACAGTGGGAGGAGATTTGGTCTCAGATGGTTGATCTGATGTGATTTATAACGTGGGTTTCTTTAGCTGTAGTTTGAAGAGTCCCAGCGCTGTGGTGCTGTTGTGTTTTTAAATGCATTGTGTGTATGTGTGTGTATGTATGTGTGTGTGTGTGTGTGTGTGTGTTTGTGTTTCTTGGTATTTCCCCTCTTGTATGTCTCATGTAGTTGGTGAGGTTACATACGTGGAGCTGTTTAAGGATGCTGAAGGAAAGTCAAGGGTAAGTGCTGTGGAGGCTGTGCACTCGGCTTCTTCTCTCATGTGTAGCACCGTGACTGGAACACACACAGCTTCTTTATTCGCCTGGATACACGTCTGATCTATTACCGATGAGGACGTTTAGACTTGGACATGGTTTTGTTTTGAGCTCCTCATTATCATCTCAACATGGCTGTAGTTTATAGTCGGTGGCTTCCTGTTTGGCCTGAGAGACAAACCTGATGATTGGACCGGGTGTTTGTTTTATTGGGAGTCACGTGACTGAATGTGAGACACTAAGAGGAAATTCTGATTGATCTATTTTTCCTGTAACTCTTATGCACTGTTTTTGTTACAAGGTGCTTCGTTGTTCAGCTGTGGTGTCCATCTCTGTGTTTAAACTACATTTCATTTTGATCTACTTCATAGTTTCCTCTGTATGTTTATAGTTCGGTTTGTACTAACGTTGTCTGTGTGTGTTTTCCTCTCTGACGTGACCTGTGTGTGTGGGGATCTCCTGTGATGCTGACAGGGCTGTGGGTAAGTACCACATCTCCTAAATGATCCTGTACGTTGCCGTGGAAACGCACAGACAAGGTGTACTTATTTATGAGTCTTTGCTTATAGGGTGGTTGAGTTCAAAGACGAGGAGTTTGTGAAGAAAGCGATCGAGGTGATGAACAAACATGACCTCAATGGACGACCCCTGAACATTAAAGAGGTGTGTTTTACACATACACAGTTCAGCTACTGTCTGCACTGTACAGTTAATTAGAAATAACACACACTGGTCTTCTGACCAATCAGATTGTAGCGTTGAGTCACACTGCAGTGTAAACTCTGAACCAGTCAGTATGTGTTAGGTCCGTTCTGATTCTACTGTGTGTGTGTGTGTAGGACCCAGATGGAGAGCATGCACGGCGTGTGTTACAGCGAGGTGGAGGGGGTTACCCCGGGGGCAGGGGGCACGACAGCTGGTCAGGACAGGCCAACCTGCCCCCCTCCATCTCTAACAACCCCAACATCCCCCCCGACATAATCAGTGCCCTGCAGCAAGGCCGGCTCGGCTCCACCGTGTTCGTCGCTAACGTGAGTGCACACACACACACACACACACACACACGAGTTCGCTCTGATTTATACCTGATTGACTTTCTATTTATAAGCCTGTGTTTGCCTACTTGGAGGTTCCTCTGATAGTGTGTGTGTGTGTGTAGTTGGACTTTAAGGTGGGCTGGAAGAAGCTGAAGGAGGTGTTCAGCATGGCCGGAGTGGTGAAGAGAGCAGATGTGAAGGAAGATAAAGACGGGAAGAGCAGAGGGATGGGAACAGTCACCTTTGAGCAGTCACTGGAGGCCGTACAGGCCATCTGTATCCTTCACACACACACACATACTGTGGAATTAAATTACACTAAACAGGATACCATCAAAGGAAAAGAACCTCAAAATATAGTGTCTGTATCAGTAAAGGCGTGTGTGTGACATCACTTCCTGTTCTCCTTAACTGAACACAGCCATGTTTAACGGTCAGATGCTTTTCGACAGACAGATGCATGTTAAAATTGTGAGTTTTCAACTAACTGATTAACGGTTTAGTGTACTGAGCTGTGTCCTGATGTGTGTGTGTGTGTGTGTTTCTCAGGATGATAAGTCTTTGCCCCCTGATGATTTTCGCTCGGGTGATAAAGCCACCCAGTTGCCGCGTAAGTATGTGTAATTTATCCTTCCTGTGGTGCTCCAGTTTCTCTCAGGATAATGATGATGATGATGTGTGTGTGTGTTACAGGGGGACTGGGGGGTATTGGGATGGGTCTGGGTCCTGGTGGACAGCCCATCAACACTAACCGTCTGAGTGGAGGAGGAATGAGCTCTATGGGTCCTGGAGGTCAGTGCACGCGCACACACACACACACACACTTACATTTAGGCTTTTGGGTGCACTTATCCAGGTTGTCATACATATTTATATCGTTATACATCTGAGCAGTTGAGGGTTAAAGGGCCCAACAGGGACAACTTGATGGTCGTGAGGTTTGAACTCTGACCACACACACGCTCACAATGTTAAAGCTGATAGTGTAGGTGGATTACACTGGTGTATACATCTCTGTTCATACATGAGCATAAAACTGTGTGTGTGTCTCTCTCTCAGGGATGGATGGAGGAGGGTTTGGAGGAATGAACAGAATGGGAGGTGAGACACAGTCTGGTAGTCTAGGATTTTATATGAATTCTACCCTCGCACTAACCCTTTAAAACAATTTTGTGTGTGTGTGTGCGCGCGCAGCAGCAATGGGTGGAGGATTTGGAGGGATGGATGGAGTTGGAATGGGGGGATTTGGAGGGAGAGACATGACACCCATGAGCAGAATGGGAGGTAAGTCTCTCTCACACATACTTTCTCTTTGTTTTGTTATTTCTGTACCTCAGCTGGTTTGTTCATATATATATAAATATGTCAAGTCAATTTTATTTATATAGCGCTTTTAACAATTGACATTGTCGCAAAGCAGCTTTACACAATAAAATAAGTAAGTTTGTATGCAATGTGTATGAATCAAAATAATAAGATTGTCCCTGATGAGCGAGCCGAGGGCGACGGTGGCAAGGAAAAACTCCCTGAGATGGTAATAGGAAGAAACCTTGAGAGGAACCAGACTCAACAGGGAACCCATCCTCATCTGGGTGATAACGGAGAGCAGGGATTGATCAGCGTAATAATGTGTACTGGAAGTTCAGTGTAACAGGAGATGTGTTAAAATTAAAATTAAAAAGAGTCCAGTTTGTTCCTGGAGGCTCAGGTAGACGGTAGGAGATTCCAGTCCTGAGCTATCGAACAACTGAAGTCACAGGTCCCCAGAGCATCAATCGATGACAGGACAGTCTTCATGGAAACCATCCCCAGCCACCACACGAATCCAGGCAGACCACACGGGGCATCCATGCGACGAGATCTCCACCAGAAGCAGGACTCCAGGACGGGTTAGACGGTTCCAGAGGGCAGAGGGGTCTGGATCACTGGCAACTCAGGAGTGACATGTATAGCTCGACAAAGAGACAGAGAGAGGGAAAGGAGAGAGAGAGAGAGAGAGCAGAAGAGGAGAGAACAGAAAATAAGGAGAGATGACAGTTAGGTCTGGTCACAGTCAACATGTATAAGGTGAATGTATTCAGTGCAAAGTGCAAGCAGAGACTCCGGCAGGACTAACTATAACAGCATAACTAAAAGGGAGAGCCAGAAGGAAACACAGACATGAGGGGGAACTGAGATGTAAAGCAACCAATCACCTCACCGTCAACAAACCTGAGTGATCAATGAGAGTGGGGAGGACAGCATCTAAACATACCAGTTCACCAGAATACTCTACGTCCATGAGTCCCCCAGATCTGCTCCTTTACCTAAGGTTAATCCATTTACAAAAATGCTTGGCTAAATAAATAGGTTTTTAGCCTAGACTTAAACACTGAGACTGTGTCTGAGTCCCGAACATTAATAGGAAGACTATTCCATAACTTTGGGGCTTTGTAGGAAAAAGCTCTGCCCCCTGCTGTAGTTTTAATAATACGTGGTACTGACAGGCAGCCTGCATTCTTTGATGGAAGTAGGCGTGGCGGATCGTAAGACACTAGCAGTTCACTCAAATACTGTGGCGCGAGACCATTTAGTGCTTTAAATGTCAAAAGTAGTATCTTAAAATCGATGCGAAATTTCACAGGGAGCCAATGCAGTGTAGATAAGATAGGGGTGATGTGCTCGTATTTTCTGGTTCTAGTGAGGACTCTCGCTGCTGCATTCTGTACTAACTGAAGCTTGTTTATACACCTAGTTGAACAACCAGACAGTAAGGCGTTACAATAGTCCAACTTAGAGGTGATAAATGCATGAACTAGTTTTTCTGCATCATTTAGTGACAATATGTTTCTTATCTTGGCAATATTTCTAAGGTGAAAGAAAGCTATCCTGGTGATACTATCTACATGAGCTTCAAACGAAAGGCTGGAATCTATAATCACACCGAGGTCTTTTACTGTTGCATTTGATGGAACAGAAAGGCCATCTAAAGTTAGTGTGATCAGAAAGCTTACTTCTAGCTACTTGTGGTCCTATGACCAGAACTTCTGTCTTATCAGGATTAAGCAGAAGAAAATTAATTAACATCCAATCTCTTATGTCCTGCACACACTGCTCGATTTTAGCAAACTGGTTTTTCTCATCTGGTTTTGCTGAGACATATAATTGTGTGTCATCAGCATAACAATGAAAACTAATACCATGTTTACGAATAATGTTGCCCAGAGGAAGCATGTAAAGGGGGAAAAAGCAGTGGGCCTAAAACTGAGCCCTGTGGAACACCAAACTCCACTTCAGAACATGAGGAATGGTCACCATCTAAATCTACAAACTGATAACGATCAGTCAAATAGGATCTCAGCCACAAGAGGGCAGTTCCCTTAATTCCTACTACTTTTTCTAATCTCTGAAGGAGAATACTATGATCAATGGTGTCAAAAGCTGCACTGAGGTCCAGTAACACAAGTATAGTGACGCAACCCTGATCAGAGGTCAATAGGAGGTCGTTTACTACTTTAACAAGTGCTGTCTCTGTGCTGTGATGAGGCCTAAATCCTGACTGATACAGTTCATCTATGCTATTTCTGTGTAGATGTGAACATACCTGCTGTGATACTACCTTTTCCAGAATCTTGGAGATAAAGGGAAGGTTTGATATCGGCCTGTAATTAGAAAGCTGACTGGGGTCAAGGACAGGTTTCTTGATTAGCGGTTTAATAACGGCTAATTTAAAGGATTTGGGGACATACCCACTACTGAGTGAACAGTTAATTACTTTCAACAGGGGTTCTATTATTGCTGGTACTATCTGTTTGAGAAAATGTGTCAGTATAGGATCTAATATACAGGTTGATGATTTTGAAGAAGAGATGAGTGAATTTAGTTCCCTCGCTTCAAGGGGAGTAAAGTGTTCTAAGTTCTGATGTGATGTGGTTAGATCATCTGAATTATTTAAATTGTCTGGTTTCAAAGCCTGAATTTTTTGCCTAATATTTATGATTTTGTTATTGAAAAAGTTCATGAAATCCTCACTACTGCATGATGTTGTTGTGGAGATTTCTGCAGTGGTCTTGTTTTTAGTTAATTTAGCTACGGTATTAAATAAAAATCTCGGGTTGTTTTTGTTATTTTCTATAAGAGTGGAGAGATACGTTGATCTAGCATCACTGAGAGCTTTTTTATAGTTCAGGATGCTCTCCTTCCAAGCTATTTTGAATACTGACAATTTAGTTTGGCGCCATTTACGTTCAAATTTTCGAGCGGTTTGTTTTAAAGCACGTGTGTGGTCATTTTATATATATATAAAATATATGTGTGTGTGTGTTAGATATGTACAGGTCTGGTATGGGGATGATGGATCGTGATTTTGGGCGCAGCGACATGAGCATGAACAGATCCTTTGGTGATTCATTTGGTGGACTGGGTAAGTGTATGCGCGCGCACACACACAAACACACACACACAGTAAAAATACAGTTATACTGTTAAACACTGGATTGCGAGCATAATTCATCCTGGAAGCGTGCTTGTATATCAAAGTGAATTTCCTCCATAAGAAATCATGGAAACTCAGATGATTCGTTCCACAACTCAATAATATAAAAATAATGAATACAAAATGTAAAGTAAAAATGAAACAAATTAACCTGCACTTAACTTTTTGAAAATCTGTGCTTTTTCACAGCGAGAGAGAGAAACAGGATCTTTAACAAGGAAGATCTCTACAAAACACACAAAATAAAAGATTTTTTGCTTGGCTCAGTTGTGATCATGTGACAATCATGTGTGCTACATGATACTCGATGATACTCCGTACTCGTATATCAAGACTCTTGCGGAATGTAGTGTCTGTTACGATGATCTCTCTCTCTTTCTCTCTCTCTCACACACAGGTGGAGGTATGGGAGGATATGGAGGAGGAATGGGGAGCTCTGGCATGGGCCCGATGGGGACAGGATTAGGTACACACACACACACCGCTGAGTGTACACGGCTCAGGGTTACAGAGTCTACAGGTGTGTGTAGAGAGCTGGTTCTTTACTAAATGTGTGTGTGTTTGTAGGAGGAATGGGTAACATGGGAATGGACAGGATGAGTGGATTTGACAGGATGGGCGGAAATATGGAAATGAGCCGCAGCTTTAGCCAATTCGGAGGCAGCCCTGGTCACATGGGTGGAGACAGAGGGGCGGGCTCAAAGGGAGGATGCCAGATTTTCGTGAGAAATGTGAGTACCTGTGTGTGTTTATTGCATCATTTTAAGTGTTCTACAGGGTGTGTGTTGATGAAGCTCTTTTCCTCCCACACACAGCTGTCCTATGACCTCACGTGGCAGAAGCTGAAGGAGAAGTTCAGCCATTGTGGTATGTGTGTGTGTGAGAGAGGGAGAGAGAGAGACTGCTCAGTATGATGTCATGTTTGACTTAAACATTACTGCTTTTACATTAATGCAGTACATTTAGACCATACATTAGAGAACAGAGTGTGTGTCTGTGTGTGTGTTGCAGGTCAGGTGATGTATGCGGAGATAAAGATGGAGAATGGGAAGTCTAAGGGCTGTGGCACGGTGCGGTTCGACTCCCCGGAGAGCGCTGAGCAGGCTTGCAGAATGATGAACGGAACCAAAATAAACGGCCGAGAGGTGGACGTGCGCATCGACCGTAACGCCTGAAAACGCGCACACACACACACACACACACACCCACAAACACACCTCGCAACATCCCATTGTCCACATTCATTCCCTTTAAGAGCTTTTTGTTTTGTTTTAGAAACACTTTTCTGAACATTTGGACTCTCTCTCTCTCTCTCTCTCTCTCTCTCACACTCACACACACACACACACACACACACACACACACACACTACAGATAACCTCAGACCCAGTTTGTTAGAATGTGTATAATGTTTGTTTATACATCATGACTACTTTTTATTTGACTTTTTTTTGTAAACTTCTTAATTTGTTCCTCTGCGGTTTGTTTGAACAATGACCTGAAATAAACTTTTTAATTTTTACCTCCTTCTCTTTTGGTGAAGATCTCAGACTGAAAGACCTCAGATTATCTTGTGTGTCAGAGGAGGGAGGGGGCGCTGTGTGCGCGTGCGCTATGAGGTCACTGTGAGGTTCTACATAGAAACCATGAGAATGATGTTCTTCCCTGAATCACTCCTGCAGCCTCTCCATCACACGTTACACTCCTGTGCATAACTTCAGTCTGATACGATGGACTTATGAAACCCTAATGAAGCTTATACTCCACTTCCTTTTCCCAGACACTACATTACACTTGAAGCCGTGTCCACACATAGCCGGGTATTTTTTCCTCCCAGATTTTCTCCCTAATTTAGTCGTGTCCGTCCTTTGATCAAAGTAGGCGTGGCGGATCGTAAGACGCTAGCGGTTCACTCAGATACTGCGGCGCGAAACCATTTAATGCTTTACACGTCAAAAGTAGTATCTTAAATTCTGTGCAGAATTTCACAGGGAGCCAATGCAGTGTAGATAAGATAGGGGTGATGTGCTCATATCTTCTGGTTCTAGTGAGGACTCTCGCTGCTGCATTCTGTACTAATTGAAGCTTGTTTATACACCTAGTTGAACAACCAGACAGTAAGGCGTTACAATAGTCCAACCTAGAGGTGATAAAGGCATGAACTAGTTTTTCTGCATCGTTTAGTGACGATATATAATAACTTAACTTGGAAACAAGTTTTAGGTGAAAGAAAGCTATCCTGGTGATATTATCTACATGTGCTTCAAATGAAAGGCTGGAATCTATAATCACACCGAGGTCTTTTACTGTTGCATTTGATGGAAGAGAAAGGCCAGAAAACTTACTTCTAGCTGCTTGTGGTCCTATGACTAGAACTTCTGTCTTATCAGGATTAAGCAGAAGGAAGTTAATTAACATCCAGTCTCTAATATCCTACACACATTGATCAACTTTAGTAGGCTGGTTTTTTCTCCTGTGGTTTTGCTGAGACATATAACTGTGTCATATCAGCATAACAATGAAAACTAATACCATGTTTACGAATTATGTTCCCCAGAGGAAGCATGTAAAGGGAAAAAAGCAGTGGGCCTAAAACTGAACCCTGTGGAACACCAAACTCCACTTGAGAACATGAGGAATGGTCACCATCTAAATCTACAAACTGATAACGATCAGTCAAATAGGATCACAACCAGGAGAGGGCTGTTCCCTTAATTCCTACTACATTTTCTAATCTGTGAAGGAGAATACAATGATCAATAGTGTCAAAAGCTGCACTGAGGAGGAGTTACGCAACCCTGATCAGAGGCCAATAGGAGGTCATTTACTACTTTAACTCTTAGGGGTTGATGGTTGATGGTTTTTGTGAATGAAATTATATTATCTGTACTCAAACAGTAGACGGTTTTCTTTCCAAAAAGTTGATTTCCAAAAAATGTTTGCTATTAATTGAATGTTAAAAATAAAAAACAGACGCATGTCAGATTCTCGTCTCCACGTGTTGGAGCCCCGCACCTAGCGCTCCATTCACATGCAAGGTTTATGTAAACACCTCTATTCAGAGGTAAGTAAATGTGATGTGCTGATGCATGTTTGTGGCCAACAGAACAGGAAGAGCTTGAATCAGGGGAAAAAAAACATTTATAAATATTCCACACGACGCGCTTCAGTTTCAAATAATAATTTAACTCTGGACACAAACAGCAAGAAAGCATGATAATAATAATCAGAATACAGTGGAACCTTGGATTACAAGCATAAGCATAAAAAACACTCGTAAACCAAAGATTTATCCCAAAATTTTCCCCATAAGAAATAATAAAAACTCAAATTATTCGTTCTACAGCCCAAAACAATAAACACACAAAAATAATTAATACAATATATAAAGTAAAAATAAAACAAATTAACCTGCACTTAACATTTAAAAAAAGTAAAAATAAATCCAGACAGATAAGTGTTTCCATTGGTGCATGCAGGCACTGTGTGTGTGTGTGTGTGGAATTAGCCCCTTCCCTCGCCTCGTCTTACACAGTAAAACTCCTCCTCCCTTCCCCTCACCTCGCTTTTTAAGTTTCACAACAAACGCACACAATGGAAACACTGCTTTAACGGAAAAAAAAAAGAAATCTCTCTAATCACACTCGCTTGAGCGCATACTAACAAAACCACTGCTGTAAAGTAAAAAAAACAAAAACAAATGAACCAGCCCCTTACCTTTGAAAAGAATTGCGACAGAGCTGAGTTTTAGAGAGCTGTGTAAAGAAAGCGTGTGTCGGTGTCAAATTACATGTGCGCACACAGGATGAGAGAGAGAGGGAGAGTGTGTCTGTGTGTGTGGGGCACAGTGTCAAATTATGCGTGCACGCACGCACACAGAAGGGAGAGGGAGATGTTGATTATACCAGTAAGAGACGAGCACCTATAATTCCGCAGCCCGAGAGAGAGAGAAATCATTGGTTCACTTGCCGCTCGGTGTCAAAATAAGAGTCGCATGCGATGATACTCGGTGCTCGTAAACTAATACTTGCTCGGTTTCCGATTAGAATTTATTAAAAATCTTTGCTCGGTTTGCGGAACACTCGTAAACCACGTTACTCGCAATCCGAGGTTCCACTGTAATAATAATCATCATGCTTTTTTGCTGTTTGTGTTAAGCGTTGAATGATTATTTGACTACAAATGACTGAAATAAAGCTGCTCACATTGCACTTCACTTTTTTCACATTTCAGTTTAAAAAAAAATAAGTATAACAAGTATATACACTGAACAAGTTAATGATATTGTTTACACGAGTGCTTTTCCTATTTGCACTCGTTTTTATGAAATAAATAAGTTCCCTTTGATAATACTAATAATGTATGAGAAGAAACACCATTTTCATTAGTTTAATATTTACTACCCAAAAAATGTAGACAATAACAAGGATAGTCCCAAATAACAAAAATTGACAATGTCAGTAGCATGTGTTTCCACCATTTGCCGCAGTGACAGCTCGACAGCGACATCTCATGCTCCTCACCAGCCTCATGATGTCAACAAGTGCTACACGCAGTTCTGCCAGGTCACGTGGGGGTGGGGTACGATCATCCAGTCTCTGCTTCAACTGGTCCCAGACGTGGGGTTCAGGTCAGGGGACGTTGATGGCCACCATATGAGGCACTCCAACTTCCTGAAGTCAAGCTGTGACAATTCTGCCACGATGTGGTGGAGCATCATCATCCATGAACAGAAAGTTGGGGGTGTGCTGGTGGAATTGGGGGATGATGATGGGTTCTCTGATGTCTCTGAGGTAAGAACGTGCAGTGACTGAGACATCTACAATAACGAAATCTGTTTTGCACTGACTGGTGATGCCTGGCCAGACTGTTGCACCTCCTCCACCAAAGCGAACCCAGGGCACCATGTTGACCTCAGCATATCGCTCACCTCGCCTTCTCCAGCAACGGTGACCCGACACTCATCAGTGAACAGGACGGTAGACCATTGCTGTATTGTCTAGGTCACATGGTCTTGTGTCCACTGCAAACGTTCACAGCGGTGTCTCTGTCAGTGGAGTCACCTGCAGCGGTTGTCTGGCGTTCAAGCCAAAGCGGTGGAGTCGTTTGCGAATGGTTTGTCTGGAAACCCTAGTACCCTCACATCTGGTAAACGGGCCTCCAACTGTGTGGCAGTTACATAACGATGTCTGAGTGCAGAGGTCCTTAGGTACTGGTCTTTGCGGTCTGTCACTCGTGGGGCTCCACTCCTGGGTCTGTCATGAACTCTGCCAGTAGTTCTGTGTCTTCATGCAAGTCTGCTGATGACACTTTGAGACACACCAAGTTCACGAGGAACATCTGACTGCCTGCCACCGACCCGAAGGCGCACCATGGCCAGGTGGCGCTGCTCGTCCGTTAAGTGATGTCGTGTGTTCATGGATGTTTGAATGATGAACTTGGAATAACTTACTTACAATACCAGCTTTTTATACCCACAGAATGTTGAAATTGATGCCACATTGTAAAGGGTTGTCTGTTGGTATTGGCTCCAATATAAGTCACACCTGTACACGATGAGACCATTACATGGAAAACACAAAATGAGGTGTCTATCACCCCAATACACTTGCCTCCCCATCCCAAAAATGTCTGAAGTGAAACAAACACTGTATGTATGACATCCACTGAGTCTCTCACAATATCCCTAACTTATTGTGAGTAGTGTATTTGTGCTCTGTTTTTCTGGGGTACTGATTTTACATTTTGTCTGCTTTGTAAAAGATGCCCACTTTGTGATCTGTGTATATTATGATTGAAACAAAGCTGCTCGTATCGGCTTATATCGGCTCAGGGGAGATGAAAAGTGCAAAGTGAAAGTGTGGACCAAAAACTGCAACTTTATTTCATTCATAATAGTGATGGGAAGTTTGAATCATTTTAGTGACTCGGTTCTTTGAATCTCGTTCATCAAAATGAACAAATCTTTTTTTGAGTCATTTAGTTCATTTCGTTCTTTCAATCAGAAATAAAATAAAATGTTACATTTTCAATAAACAGACCCCCCAACATGTCTACATACACAAATTGTGGCTATAGTTCAAGTAATGAAAATATTACAATGCAGTAGAGGATATATTATTATAAACAGAATGAGCAGCTCACCGTCATATCTTATAGTCCGAGTCGTTCGTTGTTTTAAATCTATTGCACTGCATAGCGTCTATGGGAGTCACATGACAAAAGAACGAACGACTCAGACTTAAAAGACTCAAAGAGCCTTCGAGTGGCGCGGTGGTAAATCGCTCACCCTATCATCCGGAGATCGCCAGTTCGATTCCCGGGTGGTGCTATAACCTCTCACAGCCGGAGGTCTAGAGAGAGCTGATTGGCCGAGCTCTCTCAGAGGGGAGGGATGAGAGGTACTTAGTGCTCCCACATTAATCACGACTCTACAGCCAATCAGGGGCGTCTGTGAGCTCACGCAAGCGAAAGGAGCGGATAGCGCTGTCCTCCGAGTGGGAGGAATTGGACACGACTAAATTAGGGAGAAAATCGGGGAAAAATTAAAAATGGTAATTCAAAGGTAATTCCTCATTTCTGTTTCCTTTACGTAACTTATGGAGGTTTCTGTGAATGGCTGAAATGTGCTTGTGAGTAAGCCTTTTTAAGTGAAGGTAAATGTCCACGCTCTTTCAATCGATTGATGCTCTGGGGACCTGTGACTTCAGTTGTTCGATAACTCAGGACCGGAATCCCCTACAGTCTACCTGAGTCTCCGGGAACAAACTGGACTCCTTTTAATTTTAATTTTAACACATCTCCTGTTATACTGAACTTCCAGTCTTACACATTATTATGCTGAGCAATCCCTGCTATCCGTTATCACCCAGATGAGGATGGGTTCCCTGTTGAGTCTGGTTCCTCTCAAGGTTTCTTCCTATTACCATCTCAGGGAGTTTGCCACCGTCGCCCTCGGCTTGCTCATCAGGGACAATCTTATCATTTTGATTCATATACATTGCATAAAAACTTACTTCTTTTTATTGTGTAAAGCTGCTTTGCGACAATGTCAATTGTTAAAAGCGCTATATAAATAAAATTGACTTGACTTGACTTTCACTCTTTCAGTTTTTATCTAAAGGCAGATGAATGCGTGTGCCGATATAGAGCTTTATAAAATTTCTATTTTTTTAATGCAGTATCTCTTCACATAATCCCCCATAAATACAACAAACACAGATTTATATTCCCTAAATAAACGCTGCCTTTGTGGTGCTGCGCAAAACATGCACCAATGTGAGGCGCTTTATTTCAGTCATTATATACTAACATGTTCTTGCTGTGTAGTTTTGTGAATGTGTGTGTGTGTGTGCGCATAAGAAATGTTTTTCAATTAATGTTTCAGAAACTATTCTTTATTTTTGTTTATCTCAAAAGAAGCTGTTAGCGTGAGAAATCTGAGGGCGTTTTCTCACTGGGAACGATCTGTTCCGTTCTGTACCCGAGCACGATTTCTCCCCCTCCCCAATCCCCCCGCAGGTCTGCGTTCACACTGTAACATCGATTCCGATCCCGGTCACACTCGCGTATTTACACAACCAGAAACAGTAAGTGGCGGTAGAGACATAGTTGGTTTGTTTTCCGTCTGTAAAAACTAAGAAAGAAGAAGAAACGTCCACTCGGGTCATGAACTGTGTGACACCTGTTAATTCTCCGTGTGGATATTTTTTATTTTTTTTGACAAAAACAACGGCACTGTAAACAACATGCCTACTGACACATCTATCGCGTGATTCAGAGGGTGAAATGAGTGCGCGCTGCACGGACACAGCACGAGGCACTGAGGAATGACTTTACATCTCTACTCTGTAAGGTGAGGAATCAGGTGTGTCTACATTCTCTTCTGATTTACAGTCAAATAGAAATAAAGTGCTCATTAAACATTACTTTCCTTAGTCATAGCACATGAGCATTATTTAAAATTTTTACTTTTTTATCTTAAAAATAAAGTGTTTATGTACACTGTAAATTAATCACAGAATAAAGAAATGCAAGAAATGCTACAAATAAATATAATGCCTGCTAGAATAAAGTTCAACAAATAGCATAGATGCATATAATAAATGATAAATATCTAATCATGCGTTTTTCTGTTCTCCTCAGGATCATCTGGGTTTAGAGAGGGGTGGTGTGTGATGGCAGGATGTCCTTGTGACCAGTAGAGACCAGGAATGGCTCCTAAATACTCCTATTAAGAAGACAACAGTCCTACAAGAGAGATGCTTGTGCTCTTTTTTTCCTTACCTTGCTATGTGTAGGTTTTCAAACGAGCAATCTCTTAAGTACCGCTCTGACATGCTGGATGTGTTCGTTGACGGAGCGGGAGTAGATGAGAATATCGTCCAGGTAGACGAAGACCCATCTACCTAGCATGTCTCTCAGGACGTGAACTTTTGAAAAACTGCAGGTGCATTGCAAAGTCCAAATGGAAGGTGTGATGAAGGCCGTCTTCCACTCATCACCCTCTCTGATGCGCACCAAGTTGTAGGCGCTCCGGAGGTTGTGAAAATGGTGGCACCAGAGAGGGCGTCCAGGGCAGAGTTGGTAAGAGGCAGTGGGTGACGATTCTTGACTGTGATGTTGTTAAGCCCCCAATAGTCGACACAGGGCGTAAATCACCATCCCCCTTCTTCACAAAGAAGAACCTCGCGGCGGCAGGCGAAGAGGAGGGCCGGATGGTACCTTGGCGGAGGGTGTTGGAAACATATTCCTCCATCGCCTGCATCTTGGTGGTGGAGAGTGAGTAGAGATGGCCGCGAGGAGGGATGGAACCAGGCTGAAGGTCGATCGCCAGGTCGTAAGGGCGATGAGGAGGCAGGTGGGTGGCGCGTTACAGAATACTTCAGCCAGGTTCCGATAGGTGGCCGGGATGGCATTGGTGTTGACATCAGGGGCCTCGAACTCCCTAGAACACGTCCCAGCCGGAGCCCGTAGGCAAAGCTCGGTACAAGCCGGCCCCCATTGAAGGATCCGATTCTGTGTCTCCAGGAGATGAGCTTGTCGCCAAGGATGTCCAAGGATGATGGGAGGGGAGGAAATGGAGGTGAGGTAGAATCGGATCTGCTCCTGATGTTTGTTGATTGTGACGGTGATCGGTTGGGTCTGGGAGGTGATGGGACTGGAGGAGAGGGGCCGACCATCTACAGTGGTGATCCGAACCGGCTGGGATAACGCCTCGACTTCCATCCCCAGTTCCTTGGTGTAAGAAGAGTCAATGAAGTTACCTGCAGCACCAGAATTGATGAACGCGGTACTTCTGACCCGTGTGTGGCCAAACTGGAGGTGTACCTGAACCATGAGGCGAGAGACACTGGGTGGGGTGGCGGAGAGATGGAGGGAGCCCGGTGAACTGTTCTCAGGGTTCACCGGGCCTGGCCGTTTCCCGGGCGAAGAGGGCATATGGCTCTATGATGCGCCGCCGACCCACAATAGGTGCAGAGTCCCTCCCTGAAGCATCGTTCTCCCTCTGCAGCGTTCAAGGAGGAGCATCCGATTGCATGGGTGGTCGGGGCGTGGAGTGAGAGAAAGATGGCGTGATGGGCGGCAGGGTCCGGGGGGCGAGTTCCTCCTTAATACGTGAAGCCAGTCCCTCGTAGTAGGCCGTCCGGAGGGCGGCGTCTCCCCAGATGGTCTGTTCGGCGAGAGTACGGAAATCCGCTGTGTATCGGCTCACGGACGACCCTCCCTGCCGCAGATGATACAATTTCATGTCGGTCTCCACCTCAGCAGCAGGATGTTCGAATGTGTGCTTTAGTTGACGGGTGAATTCTCCATATGAATAAGCAGTATCTGAATCTGATCGGAGAACCGCCGTGGCCCACTCAGCTGCCTGCCCGGATAGCAACGAGACGAGAAGCGCAACACGCAGTCGGTCTGTGGATGCGTCCTATTGCATGGGTGGATGGTAAACCCAAACGCGGAGTTTAAGAACTCTCTTACACGAAGAGCAAGGATCTACACAAATAAACCCGCGTTCTAGCAACACACACTCAATCAAAGAAGCAACCCGAATTGGTGAGTACTCAAAGAATAGTCGGCATAGCGTCAGCAAAGGCATGGGCGAACTCAATGACTGAGCAATGTGAAGCGCCATCTTGTTTCCTTTTATGCTTCCTGAAACCCGACCGTATTACTTTTGGGTCCTAGTGCTGGTCGTGTTACGAGTGTGCATGACACAAACTTAGTTGAGGTGCTGAAACTATTGAATTTAAAACCACCATGCATCAATGTTTAGTGTTTAACATGTTTTGTGTGCCGTGTGTTTATATTGTATTTTTGTAAATGTAAAAATAAATGTATACTGTAAAATCCAAGATGAGTGTGGGGGATTTGGAATAGAGACAATGTACTGGATAGAGTGCAAAATGTTTTATTAAACATTATTAAATAAAAATATAATAAATGTAAATTTTGTAACAAAAGTAGCTGTCAAATAGGACAAAAAATCTAAACATTAAAATGTAGCATATTTTATATTTACTTGTACTTACATAGTCAGAGGGTGTGTGTTAATGAAATGAAAACAACAGTTGGTCCATCGTCTGCATCAATGTCCTATTCGCTCTCTTGATGTTCCTTCCTCTGTATCTGTAGTCAGCGCTTCTCCATCTAAATCTGAGATTTCATGCAGGCATTATGAATCTCCTGCTCTTGCACGTCTGGTTTTGCCTCTTTCTTCTGTTGTTAGCTGGTCTTGTGCTGCTGTCAGAGGTCTCAGTCTGTGTTTCCTCCAGTGCCTGTCTGCAAGTATAAAAGCAAGAGATTAGCTGAAAATTGCAACCATAACAGCTTGTACAAATTACATAATAGATAACCTGAAATTGTGTGTGGGGCTTATGTGGCTCATCAGCATCTCAGTGTTTATAAGTGTCTCTGAGATGTGTTGGAGAATATACATGAAGGTTCTACATAAAATATGAGTAAAGAGTAAAGTAGCTGTAACTCTAATAGCTACATAAGAACAACACTTGAGTTCATCACATTCTGCTCTTCTGAGCACTGAAATGATCTGAGGCCTTAAAGTGAGCAGACATGAGGAGCATTCCAAGTTAACTTTGTTATGAGCTATTGTGAAAGGATCACCCAGTATATCTTATTATATGCATTTAAATTTCACCACGAGATCTACAGCCAATTACCTGGAGATGTGGTGATAATATGAGACTCTTTAACAGTGGTAATAACAGGAGTTAATAGTAATTAATATTAACTTACCGCTCACGTGCAGGCTCTCTGCTGGACCAGGCTCCACGCTGTCCGGTTCAGATGATGAAGGTAGATGGTGTCGTGGGTCAGATGGGTTCCGACTCGATCACACTGCATGGTTTTTATCCTATTGTTTATCTTTTCCTCACTTAAGTATCGCAGCGTGCGCTGTGTGCTGCTCGAGCTGCAGTGTGTTTAACTCTGCACGCCATTGCTCAGTGCTGTTGTACGTGCTGTAACGCTTGCGAGTCCGGGAATTAGTAACGGATAGCTCGCCGGACTCAGCTTAAAAGGAGAAAAATAGCAAACGCTCACGCAGGTGGTATTTCACAGGTTCCAGCACTTTATTTCCTTGTTACTGGTTTATAACAACATAACATAAAGATATAACGAGAGTAATAAGTTAAGCATCAAAACAAAGAAAGTAATGCAGAAAAATCCAACGAGCTCACACACATGCGGGTCTCGTGGCGTAGGTATCTGTGGTCTGAGCACAAATCTAACGCTCCGCCCTTAAAGGAGCCGTACCCTATTTCCCTCATTACATAGTCTCCCCTCCCCAAAGAAAAGGCTGCCCTCAGCCGTACACAGCCAAGACGCAGGACAATTTAACAAATCTACATACATGCCTGAGTTGAAAAAGGGAGAAGAATAAATAACACACAAATAACACAAACATACATGTCAGTGCACTGTGCATTAGATAGAAAATAAAATGAAACATAACACAAAAATACAGAGATACAGGGAAATGTAAACTTTACAATTGGGTGCCCAAAATTCGTCGGTTTTAAGCAACAACCTTATATCAAGAACAGAGTTATCTAAAACTATTAACATTCCTGAGTAACCATGAACCTTCGGTTAACATGTCTAATGCACATCAAACCTCCGTGTATGGTAAGGGTTTGTCCACCTACGACTTGGCCAATCAGACGTTATCCTAGGAACCCGTCTTGGTCTAAGCACATAACGCCCAGAACCCCGTTCTGAAGCAGCGGGCATGGCATTAGCATTACTCATGTCATGTTCATTAGATACATCAGCCACATCAACATTATTTGAAACGTTGTCAAGTGAAAGACCCTCAACTGACTGATCAACTAAAGGTTCGTCTGAGTAGTCTGGGCTACACCCCTGGTCAACATCACCCAATGTTTCACTGTCCAACTGGGAGGGAATGTTCCACTTTAAAAGAAAAGACATGTCAACCTTGTCAATTGGACTTGTTTTGGACAGGGCTGTCCCATGAATGAAATGGCTGTATATTAACTACATGAAATAAACCCCGCATCTGCCCCAGTGTCTACGTCTGAAAGTCTGTAATTCACACTTGACAGCTTTTTCGAAATGACAAATGGCCGAGCATATATCGGTGCCAGCTTAGCTATAAAGTTTGCGTCAGCATCAGACTTAGGGTGTGTGACTCTGACCAAGTCACCCACAGCATAGGATGCTGTGCGACGCTTCTTGTAATAATGACCCTTCCTTTTTTGGTGACTTGCTTCCAAAGTAGCTCTGCAGGGAAGCCCTCAAACTCTCAGGGTATAATATGTCAGGATTGTCTACTCCCTTAGCACATGGTTGTGTTATCAAATCCAGTGGGGTCTCCAACTCACGGCCATAAAGCATCATTGCTGGGGAGTGACCTGTGCTCTCATGAGGTACAGTTCGAAGAGCAAAACAGATTTGGGTAAGATATTTGTCCCAAGAAGTATGTTTGTCCCCCACATACGCACGGATGATCGTCTTCAATGTGCGATTCACCCTCTCCGTTGCGTTAGTTTGTGGGTGGTATGCTGTCGTCAATCGGTGTTCAGTACCTAGGGCAGCGACCACATGTTCAAACAGATTGCTCACAAATGGTTTGCCTCGATCCGAAATGAGATATGTAGGTGTACCGTGGCGAGCAAAGATCTCACTAAGAAATTTACTTGCTGCTACTTGTGCTGTTGCTGACCGTACAGCACTCACTTCCACCCATTTCGAAAAATAGTCGACAAAGACAATCAAATATTCATTTCCCTTGAGTATGAGCGAGTGGGCCCACAAAGTCCACTCCTGTGTATTCCCTGGGCTTAAGTGGTTTGATTGGAACCATCAGGCCTGCTGGTTTTCTTTGGCTTGGCTTTGTCAACTGGCACACAGGGCATGAAACAACATATCTTTTTGCATCTGATGCCATCTTAGGCCAAAATAATCTCTGCCTCAGCCTGGCCAGAGTTTTTGTCACACCGAGGTGGCCGGCAGTAGGGTGGTCATGATAATACTTGGCATAGTGGGTTGAAGGACTGCAGAGACCACTAGCTTAAGTTGCTTCATAGGGTGTAGGCCACAGGCTACCTTGGGATCCTTAAAATATAGCAGCCCATCTTGAAGGACATGTCCCCCGTCTGCACCACCGTCTTCCAGGTTTTTAAGGAGTTTCGCAACCCCTTGGTCATCCTTCTGTAATTTACTGAAAAGCTCTCTTTCAGTTATCATGACTGTATATATAAATTGTCACGTGAAGGCCCTCAATGTAAGGTCTAAAGTGTTCTAGCGCCAAAATCACTCCCAAGCACTCTTTTTCAGGTGTTGAATATGGCCTTTCAGCTTTGTGCAAGGTTCTGCTTGCATAAGCCACCGCAGCATCTCTCCCAAGCTCATCCAAGGCCGAGGTCACACGCGTCTGTATGAATGGAAAATGGACGTGTGAAATCTGGAAGGCAGAGAATAGGTTCGGACATAAGACACTTTTTCAAGTAATCCATTGAAGCTTGGCAACTTTCATTCCAGTCGAACGGGGTTTCCTTCCTTGTGAGTTTAAAGAGGGGCTCGGCCCTCTGAGCATAATTCTGAATAAACTGTCTGTAATAGCCTGTGGGGCCAAGATATTCTCTCACTTGTTTCACATCTGTTGGCGTTTTGAATTCGGTGACTGCTTCCACCTTTCTTGGGTCAGGAGAAATACCTTCCGGTGTGACTCTGTATCCAAGGAAGGTAAGTTCACTCAAGCAAAACTGACACTTATTTAGTTTGATCGTAAGACCAGCTGACTCAAGTCTGGAAAGAACTTCTTCCAGGTCGAGTAAGTGCTGCTCAAAGGTCGGAGAGGCAATGATGATATCGCCCAAGTACACTGCGCATCACTTATAAATCAAGCCGGCAAGGACATTGTTCATCACCCTCTGAAATGTGGCCGGGGCGCCCAAAAGGGAGAACTCTGAACTGGAACAGCCCACAGTGTGATATGAAAGCTGTCTTTGGTCTCAACTGCTCCTCCACTGATACTTGCCAATATCCCCGAGCCAAATCAAGGGTGGTAAGGAACTTTCCACGAGCTAAGAAATCTAATGATTCATCAACTCTGGGAAGTGGGTAAGAGTCTTTTATCATAAGGTGATTTAGGCCCCTGTAATCGACACAAAACATGTGATCTCCACATGGCTTTTTCACAATCACAACAGGCGCAGCCCACGGACTAGAGAAAGGCTCAATTATGTTTTCATCCAGCATCATCTGAATCTGGTCCTCAATGATTTGTATTTTTTGCCGGTGATGACCGATATGGTGGGAGATGGACAGGTTTAGCATCCCCAGTATTGACTACATGCTCTGACAATGTGGTATGACCCAGATGTCCATCAAACAAGCTAAAAAAGTTCTTAAGAAGGTCTACTGACTCCTCTTTTTGTTCTTTTTCTAAACAAGACATCTCAACTTTTTCCTCTAAAGCAGACTGACTGAGATCCATTAACATTAAGCTCTCCATTACTGGTTCTTCCAACCAGTCATTGCATAGCTCCTGGGGAGTAGATTCACCCAAAGTGGTTTTCCTCACCTAAATATGTTGCATCTTTCATATTCTCATTTGTATCCTGTGACTCGCTTGAAGCCTGAACACCTTGGGTTTTATTGGCCAGAAAAGATTCAGCTCGTACAACGTTACATTTCGGACAGTTTCTAGACGTAAAGCCTGGTGCAGAGCATTTGTAACAGTAAGTTTCGCGCACCTGGTTGCTTTTCTGTGCTTGCGGTTCATCTCGACCGTCAGGGCAAAGAGCAGAGTGTAAGTCATGGTCACATATTAGAAGATCTATTACCGAGGCAAATTTGTTGGCCATATAGTGCAACTCTGTAGCGCTCTAGTGCATGTTTGCAAATAAGATTAATTTGTTCCTGCTCTGGCGGTGGAGACTTAGGTTTCTTAAATTCAGACAGCAAATGTGCCACAAACGTTGGAAACGGTTCTCCAGGGGCCTGTACACAGTCAAGGATACCTCTTCAGACATGCTCCTGGTTGTCTGCTGGAAGAAACACAGTCTTGAACAGTGTACAGAACTGTGTCCAAGATGTGACATGTGAACCTAGCACAGTAAACCACTTCTTGGGCTCTTTAGCTAAGAACGTGGCAGTTCAAATAAGATCTGAGCATCGCTAAGCCCAAAAGAAGTTCTATAGGTATCAACCAGCAGAAGCCAGTCGTCAGGCAGAATTTTCCCATCATTCATAAATACTGGAGGCTCCAGTCTAGATTAATGGAGCACAGAAGCTAAAGTTCTGGTTGTGTTGCTCCAATCAAGAGAGCTTTGAGTCCTGCCTGCCACATTTCCTGTTGCAGACTGTTCCTGTTGCAGAATGTGTGTCAGTACGACCGCCTTGAGGCTGCTGTGCCTGGGCAGTCAGCACTTGATTATGAGGGTTAGATGAAGTAAGAGGCTTACTTTGCGATGGCAACTGGTATGATGCAGGTAAGGTAAGTGCAAATTGTGTGTGCAGCAGTCAACAGTACCTGTCATGTCTCCTGGAGAATAATCAGACGCAGATGCAGATTCCATATTCACAAAGTATAATCCTTTTTATTTCTTTTTTCACACTACACACAAGGTCTCAGGGCGCGCACTGCGGTCCTGAGCTGACCTCCCAGGCCGGGTCTGCAGGTGGGCGAACGGAAACAGTCTCACACGTGAGGAGAAAGATAACGAAAATAATGCACTTGCAAAGTCCATGCGGCTAGTGAGGGATTTTCCTTTCCTCCAAGTTTCCTCACCTGCAGACACGCTCAGTCCTGGGAGTGAGACGGGGAGAGGAGACAGAACGTTTAACACACAACATGTAGACAAAAAACCAGGTGAAGACAAGACATGTGCACAACAGTGAACAGGCGAAGCCCTACGGGTTCGACTGGAATAAATAGTCAGACACACAAGGAGATCACAGGTGTTCGTGTTTAGTGTTTAAGTGCTGGTAGTACATACATAGACACACTAGGTGGGTATCAACTCAGTAATCCGGGGAACTTGATCTTATTCCCCTGAGCTGTGGAGGTACAGATGTTACAGTACCCCCCCCCCCAGGACGTGAGGGCTGTCTCCGTGTTACCGGAGGGAGTCGAGGCTCACCAACCTGATGGGATGGCCGGTGAGGGGGACGACCCGGATGTCGTGGCGCCGGGCGTTCCGGCCTTTCCTGATGGAACTCTGTGATTAGCCCTTGATGTAAGATGTCCTTGGCCGGCACCCAGCTCCGTTCCTCCGGGCCGTACCCCTCCCATTCCACCAGATATTGGAGGGAACCCCCTCTCCTCCGGGAATCTAGGAGTTTACTGACTCGAAACGCCGGAGCGCCCTCAATCTCCACCGCTCCAGGGGTTGCTGGTTCTGCCACACCTTCGTCCAGCGGTCCCCAGGTCACTGGTTTAAGAAGAGAGATATGGAAGACAGGATGAATGCGTAAGTGAGAGGGGAGTTGCAATTTAAATGATACGGGGTTTATTTGAGACACTATGGGAAAGGGACCTATATAACGGGGAGTGAGTTTACGGCACGGAAGGTTCAGGTGAAGGTCCCTTGTCGAGAGCCATACTCTATCGCCTACCTGGAGCGGAGGACTTTCCCTTCGTCGTCTATCGGCAAATTTCTTAAAGCGACGAACTGCTTGGGAGATTTTGGTATGGGCATCTTCCCATACTTTTTCCGCTCTTTTAAACCAATCGTCCACCATAGGGACTTCGGTGGGTGTGTTATCCCAGGGACAGAGCGGGGGCTGATGCCCGAGTATACATTGGAAGGGCGTTAGGCCGGTAGCGGAGTGACGTAGCGAGTTTTGTGCATATTCCGCCCAGATTAAACATTCTGCCCATTCGTGTTGACGGCTGCTACAATATGCTCGAAGATATTTTCCGAGTTCTTGGACAGTCCGCTCTGCCTGCCCATTAGACTCGGGATGATAGCCCGACGTTAGGCTAACAGTGGTTCCCAATTTCTGAAAGAAAGCTTTCCAGACTCGGGCGATAAATTGGGGACCACGATCGGATACTATATCTTCGGGGATGCCATAGCAACGAAACACAGTTGTAAATAGGGCTTCTGCTACCTGGAAGGCTGACGGGAGGGAGCCGAAGGGGATAAATCTGCATCCCTTGGAAAATCGATCGATCACGACTAGAATAGTGGTGTAGCCCTTAGAAACGGGCAGATCCGTGACAAAGTCCACGGAGATATGGGACCACGGTCTGTTAGGCGTGACTAATGGCATTAATTTCCCAACCGGCAGGTGTCTAGGATTCTTTGATGTCGCGCAAACTGCACAGGATGAAACCACTGTTCCTACTGACTTCCGCATATTCGGCCACCAGTACTTTGGTTCTAATAGCCGAAATGTACGAACCGTCCCGGGGTGCCCGGCCGCTACACTAGTGTGTGCCTGGATAATTACCTGCTCTCGTAGTGACATCGGCACGTAGGTTCTTCCCGGAGGGCAGTGTCGCGGTGCGGCGTGGGACCATGCCGCCTGTGCGATCTCCGAGTCGAGGTCCCACATGATCGGTGCCACCACGAGAGACGAAGGTAGGATCGGCTCGGGTTCTGATGGTCCCTCAGGGGCTGTGTAGCACCGGGATAAAGCATCCGCTTTCTTATTTTTGGAACCGGGACGATAAGTGATAGTGAAGCGGAAGCGAGTAAAGAACAGCGCCCAGCGTGCTTGGCGAGGTTTTAATGCCTTTTTGCCTGTTGGATGTATTCTAAGTTGCGATGATCGGTCAGGACTAAGAATGGGTGTTCGGCTCCCCCTAGCCAGTGTCGCCACTCCTCTAACGCCGCTTTTACTGCTAACAGTTCGCGATTGCCGATATCATAGTTGCGCTCGGCAGATGTTAGTTTACGCGAGAAGAAAGCGCAAGGGTGAAGTTTCCCTGGGTTGCCATGACGTTGCGACAGCACCGCTCCAACCCCCACTTCGGAGGCATCGACTTCATCCAAAAAAGGCTTGGTTGGGTCGGGGATTTTTAGTATCGGTGCCGTAGTGAAAGCTGTCTTTAGATATTGAAAAGCTCTGCGTGCCTCCGGCGGAAACTCACGCAGACGCTTAGGCTTCCCCTTTAGAAGGGTTGTGAGCGGCGCTGCCAGCATACTAAATCCTCGGATAAAGCGTCTGTAAAAGTTAGCGAACCCCAGAAAACTTTGTAGCGCCTTTACCGATTGGGGTTCCGGCCATAGTTGCACCACCTCCACCTTAGTCGTCTCCATTTTCACCCCCTGTGGCCCTATGCGGTAGCCGAGGAATGCAAACTCTTTTTTATGGAACTCGCATTTCTCCGCCTTCGCATAGAGCCCGTGTTTACGCAGTCGATGAAGGACGGCAGTTACATGTTGGACGTGCTCGGAATATGACCGAGAGTATACCAAGATGTCATCCAAGTACACTATAACATACCGGCTTAACATATCCCTAAACACGTCGTTCATGAACCCCTGAAACACCGCAGGTGCGTTTACCAATCCATAAGCCATTACATTATATTGGTAATGGCCTGATGTTGTGCTAAACGCAGTCTTCCATTCATCGCCTTTACGCACACGAACGAGATTATAGGCGCTGCGGAGGTCGAGTTTAGTGAAAATAGAGGCGCCTCGGAGTTGGTCGATGGCGGCCGGTACCAACGGTAGTGGGTGCTTGTATTTCACTGTGACTGCATTGAGACCCCTATAATCAATACAGGGACGTAAGCACCCCCCTTTCTTATCGATAAAGAAAAAACCTGCCGAGGCGAGTGACGTGGACCTACTGATGAGCCCCTGCTGGAGAGCTTCACTCACGTATTCCTCCATAGCCCGTGTTTCCTCCACGGACAATGGGTAAATACGTGAGCTCGGCGGTGTTTTCCCCGGCAAGATCTCTATCGCGCAGTCCCACGGCCGATGAGGGGGAAGTCGTGCGGCCGCCCTAATGCTAAACACGTCTTGAAACTGTGCATACTCTGATGGTACCTGTGTTGATACTAGGGCTTGCGGGCTTTCAATTGAGGTGGTTTGGACCGTCAATGTCGGCGGTATACACTTTTTTGCACATCTAGGGGCCCAGGATAGGATGCGAGATTTTTCCCAATCAAAATTGGGATTATGAGAACTGAGCCAGGGTAGACCCAGCACGACGGAATGATCTGACCGAGGGAGGACGAAGAATTTTAGTTCCTCGGAGTGACCGGGAAAAGTTAATCGCAGTGGCGCCGATATCTGTTTAATAGGCGAATGTCGAAGGTTATGACCATCCAGAGCTTTAATCGCGATAGGGGCTGGAAGCTTCGACAAGGGAGCCTGTAGCGAGGAAAGAAGAGAAGAAGTTATAAAATTTCCAGCCGAACCAGAATCTATAAGGGGGAAAACACACAAAGAACGGTTAAAATACGATAAGTGAGCTTGTATACAGAATGAGTGATGGGTGCGCGGGGGTGTGATGCGGATTACTTTTTGAAGAAATGGGCAATGAGTTATGCGATGTTTGTCCCCCCCGCAGTATAAGCACAACCCCGATTGTATACGCCGCCTTCTCTCCTGGGCTGTTAGGCGGGAGGTGCTGAGGTCCATAGGCTCTCCCGGAGTCCCTTCCTGGGGTTCCGTCGTGGGGGTGCTGAGGCTAGAACGCCGGTTAAACTCCTGCTGTGTGGGGGCGGTTTTTGGGGAGATGTGTCGTCTCTGGCCACGGAGGTGCTGATCCAGTTTGATGGCTAGCGTGATACATTCGTTCAGGGACATGCCCGTGTCCCGGCAGGCAAATTCCAGCTGGTCTTTGCCAGGAAACAGCTGAACCTTGCCAGGAGACTGCGGTCACACCAGCCACTCTCCGCAGCCAGTACCCGAAACCGGATCGCATAATCCGCGACGGTGGCCGTCCCCTGTTTCAGCCTCAGCAGCTGTTGTTCCCCCGTTCTACCCTGATCGGGGTGATCGAATACCGTGCGGAACTCCGAGAGAAACTGTGGGTAATCCTTAGCGGCGATCCCGCCTGCGCTCCAAATTGGGCCGCGGCCCAATCCATCGCTGCACCTGTGAGCTGTTGTGTGACGAAGCTGATTTTCTGTAGATCCGTCATCTCCGGATACTCCGCGAGCCACAGCTCACAGGCCAGGAGAAACCGCTTCCACCCCTCCAGATTTCCATCATACCTTTCCGGGGGGTTAGGGCGGGGTGGTAGCGGTGTGGAGCGCGAACCAGGTGCGCAGAGAGAGGGCAAGCGGTGCATGATTTGTTCCATCCCGCGCGCCAGGTCATTCACCACTTGCAAAGTCCATGCGGCTAGTGAGGGATTTTCCTTTCCTCCAAGGATCCTCACCTGCAGACACGCTCAGTCCTGGGAGTGAGACGGGGAGAGGAGACAGAACGTTTAACACACAACATGTAGACAAAAAACCAGGTGAAGACAAGACATGTGCACAACAGTGAACAGGCGAAGCCCTACGGGTTCTACTGGAATAAATAGTCAGACACACAAGGAGATCACAGGTGTTCGTGTTTAGTGTTTAAGTGCTGGTAGTACATACATAGACACACTAGGTGGGGACAAATTATCAACTCAGTAATCCGGGGAACTTGATCTTATTCCCCTGAGCTGTGGAGGTACAGATGTTACAAGTACCTCTTTGTAAGTCTAAAGACTCATTCAGACATCTCCACAGCATCCTTGCATCTTTCAGTGACTCAACTTGTAACTCCAGACTACTATTTTGTACTGGCAATCTTTGTCTGTGTGGACATTCAGGACACTCAGAATGGTCAGTTAAATCGGTCATACAATCAGCATGTTTCCTCTTTTTTCCCAAAATCAAATATTGATCTATGACCTAGAAATATGTCACCCAAATTAATCACCCTTATGTTGAAATATTAAATTGACAAGAAACGTAAACACTTAAATATCCCTCTCAAGAAGTGCACCAAATAAGCCAGAAATATTAAAATGTAAACATTCAAAAATGTCTTTGAGGTGAAAACAGTTCAACATAAAACCCAGAGCCTGTAATGTCTGCACCGTTCATCAGGGTTTTCCCTTGAAATTTTGTAGTAATGAACACTCTGTCTTTACAGCTGGAAATGGTTAAGAGTCCAGATTACAACGTGATGACCCAAAACATTTGAAGTCCATGTAAATCCAGTTCAACAACGTTGTAAGTTCCTAATCGATCTTATTGAATCCCCGTGAATGTAGAAATGTACAGAACCACGCTGAAGCACGTGCATACTCACAGTTCTCAACCAGGAAATAATCCAATTGTCATAAAGATACCACAGTCCGCGCTGCACAGTAAGTTAAAAAAGTTATCGTGTCATCAAGAATCCTTAGGAATTAGAAGATAAATCCCTTGCCTTTACCACACAAAATGTCCGCCGCGTGGTTGTATAGGACACGCGTGTTGCGCTCGCAGTCCACACACATCGGCTGGAGATTCGCGATAGTTTCAGCATTTTCTTTCCTAAACCACTACATCCATGCAGATCACAGCAACCATCCGAAGCCAGAGATAAGATGTTCAGGCGCCACTTGTCCGGGAAGTAGTAACGAATAGCTCGCCGGACTCAACTTAACAGGAGAAAAATAGCAAACGCTCACGCAGGTGGCATTTCACAGGTTCCAGCGCTTTATTTCCTCTGTTCACAGCGTCACTGGTTTATAACAAAATAACAAAGATATAACGAGAGTAATAAGTTGAGCATCAAAACAAAGAAAGTAATGCAGAAAAATCCAACGAGCTCACACACATGCGGGCTCGTGGCGCAGGTATCTGTGGTCTGAGCACACATCTAACGCTCCGCCCTTAAAGGAGCCGTACCCTATTTCCTTTGTTACAGCGCGCGCATGTGTAAATACTTATGGATACTTCAGTAAATATCTGGGTTTTTATGTGTAGTGTCCGATTATCTTTGGATATTTTCGTCTGTCTAAATTTCTAGCAAATACTGTACTTCGGCGTTACTTCACAGAGATTCTTCAGCAGACACGTTTGTTTGTGTATGGAGTCGAACTGAAATTACGTCACTTCCTCTTTTGAGCATGAGCGCATACTTATTTCCCGCCTTCTGTGCTCGGGAACGCTTGAATCGTTCCCCAGACCACCTCTGCAATCATCCAGGGATTCGTTCCCGAGCGCGGAACAATTTGGAACGATTGCATTCTCACAGACAAAAATCAGCTGGTCCCGGGGCCAAGTGTACTCGGAAACGAAGACGGGACCCCAGTGTGAAAACGCCATGAGTGTATACTGTAGGTGAGAACAGCTGAGACTGTCAGATCCCTGGCCTGATCTCTCCTTCTCTGATGTTTTATGTTTACATGTCTGTTCGAGCACATGGTGTTTGTTTTTCTTCGCTCACTAGCTGTCCGCGTTTGTCACGATAATCCCTCCCACTTCCTCCCTAGTTTAGTAAGATGATTACACTCACCTGTTCCACTCGTTTCCGTCATAATTGTCTGCTTTATTTATTCCCTCTTGTCTGTTGTCCGGTGTCGGTTCATTGTTTCTATGTCGGCAGCCGTTTGCTTGCTTCCTGTCCGGTCTAGCCCAGTCTGTGTAAACCCCCTACGTTTTGGCTCCTTTTTAATGCTTTCCGTTTATTTTTTCTTCCTCATTTTTTCTCCTTTTCCCTCGTTGTTTTTATCTCCCTGTTTCCCCAGGCCGGTCCGGCTTTTTGTTTTTTTTTTGTTTGTCCGCGTCGTCCAGCGGCGTCCCTCCCCGTGGCCGACCAGCTCGCGCTCTTCCTCGCGGCCGAGCCGTGCAGCACATCGCGCCCCTATCGCCCTTTGGCGGATGGGGAAGGAACTACAGCTGCACCTCTGAAATCAAAGCCATCTTTTCCCTCTACGGAGTAGTTTTTGTTTTGTTTTATTTCTCGGGACTAAGGCGCTCCTGTGTTGTGTTTCTATTACAAGGGACTTTTTGTTGTGTTTATTTTTTGCCTTGGAACTCCTGTGGAGTAATCCTCTTGGGAAAGCATTTCAATAAATCATTGGAATTGACCTGCACCTGTGTCCGTTCTGATTTCCCTGACAGAACGAACCGACCAAGATGGACGCAGCAGGTCCAGATCCCGTCAGGTCGGCCGTGGCCCAACAGGGGGCGCTTCTGGGCCAACATGAGAGCCGGCTGACCAGCACCACGAGGGAGGTCGAATTCCTCGCCAACCAAGTGACAGACCTCACTGCCCGCATCCAAGAACTCCAGCGAGAAGGCGCCCAAGGAGGTTCGGCCCACCCTTCCTCCCGTCCAGAGCACGAACCCCGCTGCAACAATCCACCCCCCTATGATGGGGACCCCAACTCATGCCGAGCATTCTTGACCCAGTGCTCAGTTGTATTTGCCCTCCAGCCACGCACGTTCGCAGCAGAGGAAACGAAGGTGGCATTTGTTATGACTCTCCTAACGGGCAAGGCGCGTGAGTGGGGAACCTCAGTCTGGGAATCTGGAGCCCCATGCTGTCTCTCATTTGACGAGCTTCGGCAGGAAATGGTGAGACTCTTTGACCGGTCTGCCAGAGGGCAAGAAGCGGCGGACCAGCTCGCACGACTTCGCCAGGGAGGCCGTTCAGTCACGGAGTTTGCCATACAGTTTAAGACTCTAGCAGCCTCCTGTGACTGGAATGAGGGAGCCTGTCGGGCCATGTTCCGGGCCGGGCTGGAGGAGGACATACAGGATGAACTGGCCACTCATGACTTGCCCCATGACTTCGAAGAGCTCATAAACCTGGCCCTGCGCATCGAGGTTCGTCTCCGTCATCGGCACCAGCGCCAGCTGACCCGTTTCTCTGGCGGGGTGGAGGGCCCCCACTCACCTCCAGCAACCTCTGACCTACCAGATCCCGAGCCCATGCAGCTGGGACGTCTGCGCCTATCACCCCAGGAGAGACAACAGCGTCTGACCCGGGGCTTATGTCTCTACTGTGGAAAACCAGGCCACTTTGCAGCAGTCTGTCCGGCAAAAGCCAAGGCTCACCGGTGAAGCGGGGGATCCTGGTGAGCGCGATACCTTTTTTACAATCCCCCTCCTCTCGAACCCTTTTACCCGTACTGGTCCAATACGGGGGAACTTCAGAGTCCTGTTCGGCATTGGTCGATTCAGGGGCTGAAGGGAACTTCATGGACCGCTCAATAGCCGCACGGTGGGGTATCCCAGCCATCCCACTGCCTGAACCTATCCCTGCCCGATCCCTAGATGGGACCTTGATTACTACCGTTTCTTTCCAAACCCCAAAAGTTAGCCTGGTAGTCTCGGGCAATCACCGTGAGGTTACCACGCTGTACCTTCTGGACTCCCCTTGCACTCCCATAGTTTTGGGGCACCCCTGGTTGGTACAGCATGGCCCTCACGTGGATTGGTCCGGAAATTCTGTTTTATCCTGGAGCCAAAACTGTCTTGCTTCATGTCTTGGTCCTGCTCCTTTTTCTGGTTCTGTTTGTCCTGTGTTGCAGGTGGAGGAGGCTGATCTGTCTGGGGTGCCGGCGGGGGTACCATGATCTGCGTCTGGTGTTCAGCAAGTCCCGGGCCATGTCCTTGCCTCCGCATCGGCCTTATGATTGCGCTATAGAGCTCCTCCCAGGCACTTCTCCGCCCAAGGGTCACTTATATTCCCTTTCAGGTCCAGAGAGAGAGGCCATGGACAAGTATATTAACGAGTCCCTCAAAGCCGGCCTCATCCGTCCCTCCTCCTCTCCTGCGGGTGCGGGGTTCTTCTTCGTCAAGAAGAGGGACGGCTCCTTGCGTCCCTGCATTGATTATCGTGGACTGAACGACATCACCATTAAGAACAGGTACCCCCTGCCGCTTATGTCTTCAGCTTTCGAACTCTTGCAGGGAGCCACGGTCTTCTCCAAGCTTGACCTGCGCAACGCCTACCACCTGATCCGCATCCGGGAGGGAGATGAGTGGAAGACAGCTTTCAACACACCCACGGGACACTTCGAATACCGGGTCCTTCCGTTTGGTCTGACCAATGCCCCCGCTGTCTTCCAGGCCCTGGTCAATGATGTGCTGAGGGACATGGTAAACCAATTTGTCTTTGTGTACCTTGATGATATCCTGATATTTTCTCCCTCTTTGCAGGTACACACTCAGCATGTCCGCCAGGTGTTGCAACGGCTACTAGAAAATCAGTTATTTGTGAAAGCGGAGAAGTGCGTCTTCCATGCAAGGTCAGTTTCGTTCTTGGGGTTTGTTATTTCGGCGGGTGAGATCGGAGCTGACCCTGCTAAAATAAGGGCTGTAGCTGAGTGGCCAACTCCTGACTCGCGGAAGGCTCTGCAGCGGTTCCTGGGGTTCGCCAATTTTTATCGGCGCTTCATCCGGAGCTTCGGTCAAATTGCTGCACCCTTAACGGCGCTCACCTCTCCTAAAGTACTGTTTAAATGGGGTAATGAGGCCCAGGAGGCCTTTGATAAATTAAAGTCCCGGTTTATCTCTGCTCCTGTTTTGTCTACTCCAGATCCTGAACAGCAGTTTATTGTTGAGGTGGATGCTTCTGATGTCGGAGTAGGTGCAGTCCTGTCACAACGCTCTCTCCGGGATGGGAAAGTACATCCTTGTGCCTTCTTCTCCCACCGCCTAAGCCCCACAGAGCGGAACTATGACATAGGTAATCGGGAGTTGTTGGCTGTCAGACTAGCCTTGGGTGAGTGGCGTCACTGGCTGGAGGGCGCAGTCCAGCCGTTCGTGGTCTGGACCGACCACAAGAATCTAAAATACATCAATTCAGCCAAGAGGCTTAATTCTAGACAGGCCCGCTGGTCCCTTTTCTTCAGTCGTTTCAATTTTTCCCTCTCTTACAGACCTGGGTCCAAGAACACAAAGCCTGACTCCCTCTCCCGTCTGTTTGAGACCCCTGAGAGGGAGGTTCCAATTGACACCATCCTGCCCAAAGGCGTAGTGGTGGCCTCCCTCTCATGGAAGGTCGAGAGAGAGGTCCAAGAGGCCCAGCACAATTACCGCATACCCAGAGGGGTTCCAGTGGGCAAGTTGTTTGTTCCCGTGGTGCTGCGCCCTAAAGTCATCCAGTGGGGTCACTCGTCCAGACTAGTATGTCACCCAGGAGTTCGGAGGTCTCTGGCTTCCATCCGCCAGCGATTTTGGTGGCCTTCCATGACCAGGGATGTCAGGCAGTTCGTGGCAGCCTGCTCAGTTTGCGCCCAGAACAAGGGTTCATCTTCGCCTCCCGTTGGTCTGCTTTGCCCATTACCTGTCCCTGCCCGCCCATGGTCACATCTAGCCCTTGACTTTGTCACTGGCCTACCTGAGTCAAAGGGCAACACCGTCATTCTCACGGTAGTGGATCGCTTCTCCAAAGCAGCTCACTTCATTCCTCTCCCCAAGCTCCCCTCTGCCAAGGAGACAGCTCAGGTGGTGGTGGACCAAGTATTCTGGATTCATGGTCTTCCGGTGGATGTGGTCTCTGACAGGGGCCCACAGTTTGTCTCTCGGTTTTGGAAGGAGTTTTGCAGACAGATCGGGGCCTCCACGAGTCTGTCATCTGGATTCCATCCCCAGACCAATGGGCAGTCTGAGCGGGCTAACCAGGATTTGGAACGTGCTCTCCGCTGCCTGGCATCACATAATCCTAACTCTTGGTGTCAACAACTGACCTGGGTAGAGTATGCCCATAATACACTACCGGTTTCTGCAACAGGTATGTCGCCTTTTCAGCGTTCAGTTGGCTATCAACCCCCTCTGTTCCCTTCACAGGAACCCGAAGCGGCGGTCCCGTCCGCCTTGGCATTCGTCCAACGTTGCCGGCGCACCTGGAGAAAAGCCAAGGAAGCCTTGGTCCGGGCTAGAAGACGGACCAAAGCCGCAGCTGATCGCCACCGGACTCCTGCCCCACACTATGTTTGTGGTCAAAGAGTATGGCTCTCTACCAGGGACTTGCCTCTCAGGGTAGCCTCACGCAAGTTGGCTCCCAAGTTCATTTGTCCATACCAGATCACAAAGGTCTTGAACCCGGTGGCGATTCGGCTCAAGCTTCCTCCCACGCTTGGTCGGGTACACCCAGTGTTTCATGTCTCTAGGGTTAAACCTGTGTTTTCATCCCATCTCGTCCCTCCTGCCCCGACCCCCCCTCCCCCCCGTCTAGTGGATGGCTCCCCAGTATACACTGTTAGGAGATTGCTGGACGTTCGTCGCAGAGGTCGGGGCTTTCAGTATCTAGTGGACTGGGAGGGCTACGGTCCGGAGGAGAGGAGTTGGATCCCTGCCCGGGATGTCCTGGACCAGGCGCTGATCAGGGACCTCCGTCGGCGACAAGGTGAGCCCCTCCCTGGGGACGCCTAGTGGCGCCCTTGGGGGGGGGGGGGGGGGTACTGTCAGATCCCTGGCCTGATCTCTCCTTCTCTGATGTTTTATGTTTACATGTCTGTTCGAGCACATGGTGTTTGTTTTTCTTCGCTCACTAGCTGTCCGCGTTTGTCACGATAATCCCTCCCACTTCCTCCCTAGTTTAGTAAGATGATTACACTCACCTGTTCCACTCGTTTCCGTCATAATTGTCTGCTTTATTTATTCCCTCTTGTCTGTTGTCCGGTGTCGGTTCGTTGTTTCTATGTCGGCAGCCGTTTGCTTGCTTCCTGTCCGGTCTAGCCCAGTCTGTGTAAACCCCCTACGTTTTGGCTCCTTTTTAATGCTTTCCGTTTATTTTTTCTTCCTCATTTTTTCTCCTTTTCCCTCGTTGTTTTTATCTCCCTGTTTCCCCAGGCCGGTCCGGCTTTTTGTTTTTTTTTTGTTTGTCCGCGTCGTCCAGCGGCGTCCCTCCCCGTGGCCGACCAGCTCGCGCTCTTCCTCGCGGCCGAGCCGTGCAGCACATCGCGCCCCTATCGCCCTTTGGCGGATGGGGAAGGAACTACAGCTGCACCTCTGAAATCAAAGCCATCTTTTCCCTCTACGGAGTAGTTTTTGTTTTGTTTTATTTCTCGGGACTAAGGCGCTCCTGTGTTGTGTTTCTATTACAAGGGACTTTTTGTTGTGTTTATTTTTTGCCTTGGAACTCCTGTGGAGTAATCCTCTTGGGAAAGCATTTCAATAAATCATTGGAATTGACCTGCACCTGTGTCCGTTCTGATTTCCCTGACAGAGACAATAGGAGACCTGGTGAAACCTGATGTTACCTGAGCCAGGTGTGAATGGGTCTTACATATATTAACGAAAAGTCGTAGATTATTCAGTGGAACAGAGGTTCTGCTGAAAAAAAGTTAGGCACTTCAGTCACTTTACCCCAAATAAAAGGTCTTTGAGTGTTATAATTTAGTTGTTTTGCTATGGACACACACCCAACACTTTCACAAACTCAGTTCTGTGTTCAAAAAAAGAAAAAAAAAAACCTTGGTTTATTTATTCTCCTTTTTCTCTGCTTTTCTGCTAGAGATTGAAATTGTATTTTTTTTGTGTGCGCACTTTGACATAAGGTAAAAAGTTGCACATGAATCTGACATATTTACATCAGCCACATGATGAAAGCCCAGTTTGTGCTCTACATAAATAAGGGAAAATTTATTAGCTACTATATTGGTAAAGATTTTAAATTTTCACAAATTTAAGAAGAAGAGCGCTGAATCCCTGCAGGTCTTCAGAAAGGCCTCAGAACCCTAAGGGTTAACGAGTGCTGTCTCTGTGCTGTGATGAGGCCTAAATCCTGACTGATACAGTTCATGTAAGTTATTCCTATTTAGATATGAACATAGTTGCTGTTCTACTATCTTTTCCAGAATCTTAGAGATAAAGGGAAGGTTTGATATCGGGCTGTAATTGGAAAGCTGACTGGGGTCAAGGTCAGGTTTCTTATTTAGTGGTTTAATAACGGCTAATTTAAAGGATTTGGGGACATACCCACTACTGAGTGAACAGTTAATTACTTTCAACAGGGGTTCTGTTATTGCTGGTACTATCTGTTTGAGAAAATGTGTCGGTATAGGATCTAATATACAGGTTGACGATTTTGAAGAAAGATCCTAGGATCCTAAGCTCACACACCATGGCCAGCACCAGAGAAGTGAAGTGTAACTCTAAAGTTAATGTTCAAGTTAAACATGAGAGTGACGGCCGGATCTCAGTGAGTGAGACGTGTGCTGGTAAGAGCTTAAGTGTTTCAGAAGCTGGTGATGTTCTGTCATTTTCACATACAACAGTCTGGAGTTTACACAAAGCAAGAAGCAGCTTGTTGTTGAGAGAGCTCAGAGGAGAAAGGCTCCGGCCTTTCTCCTCTGAGCTCTCTCAACAACAAGCTGAGTCGAGTCCGGCCTTTCTCCTCTGAGCTCTCTCAACAACAAGCTGCTTTGTTTAACAAATAATCACTCTTTACAACTGTGATGCACAGAAACGCATCTCACAGCACAAAGGTTTATAACACTTAATCCTTAATCATGTGTTTTGTGAGTGATGAGGCTGGGTTCCCTCAAGGTTTCCTCATATTGTTCCCAGGGAGTATCATTTTATAAAACATGACTCTTTGTCATGTTCCTCAAACCATTCCCGAATAGTTTGTGTGTGCGCAGTGTGTCAGGGCGTAACACAATGCATCCTGCCGCAGTTGTTTCTATAATAGTCCTGTATAGACTGTACTGTATAAACATGTATGTGTACACTGTACATATGTATATCCTGTCCATGTTGTATTCTTAATATACACGTACTGTACATCACATTTACACATACTGCACCTCCTCTATATAATACACTCAATTCTAATCTAATCACTAATGTAAAGTAGGACGCAGGGTTAATCGGAGAATGCTGTCGGACTGTAGGGGTGTAACCCTGTTGAGGAAACGTGGACGAAAGTAATGTGTGAGGGATGGAGTTATGTGTCTCAGTGTAGATTAATATCAGCTCAGATAATATCAGAATGGGATTATAAATTATGTAAATGAGTGAGTAAACAAACAATTAAAGATCAGGTGTAAACGGGTGTGTTTCTGATTAGTTTTACTATTTCATTGTATAATTATATTTTTTTGTGTTTATTTTGTGACACTTGAGGAGCACTGTATAAATGTTTTATTTTTTGCGTGTTACTATCTTTGCTCATGGATCTCTTTATTTCTCTACTGAGCTCCTCACCTGTCGTCGTCTCAGGGGTCGGTCTTCACCACCATCACCTCCAGCTGCTCCTCAGGAACAAACTGACCTACTTTATGGCGTTTGCATTTATTAAAAACACTATAGAAATAAAACTGAATTAATCACACGAGCAGAGCTTACTTCTGAATATTATTAAACGTTTAATTTTCTTATATTTTCAATCTGTAAAAAAAAAAACCCTCCCCTCATAAAAACATTTTTACATTAAATTATTTATCAACTAAATAAACAGCAGAAAGTGTTGAAGTAGCTCAGAAGATAAAAACCTTCCCAGTGGTGAGCGAGTGTGTATCTGTGTATCAGCTGACCTGAGATCAGTAGTAATGCTTTAAACACATGCTGTGTGTGTGTGTGTGTGTGTGTGTGTGTGTGTGTGTGTGTGTGTGTGTGTGTGTGTGTGTGTGTGTGGGTGAGTCTCAGTGTGTGGTGAGTTAACTCTGATCTGAGGTCAGTTATTCTGCACAGTACTGCCTGTCAGTGTGGTGTGTACTGGGTGCGGGGTAAACGTCTTCAGGCTGATCTGAGGTCAGCAGATTTGTATAAACCTTAGGTTTGAGGTAAACCCTGACGAGTTATAAATGATCTGAGATCAGTATTTCTGTACAAAAAGTCCAGTGTGAAGTGTTGATGAGTCTGTGTAAACCATAGGGTCTGATCTGAGATCAGTTAAACAGACACAGGTTTTAACATTCATCGGTGGTCAGTGATCTGTAGCTTTTCAATATATTCATTGTGTTAGGTGCTGATCACAGGTCAGTTATTCGCCGCAGACGCGGATCGGACTGTTCCCGATAATACCCAGCTCGTACAGGACAGACAGCGTGGCGAATATCAGGTAGATGACCAGGCAGGCGGCGCCGAGCTTCTTGTCCAGCTTCCAGCCGTTGAGGTGAGTGACGATGAAGAGGATGAGGATGGAGACGAGGAGCGAGGAGGTGGTGAAGACCAGACCCGTGCTGTTCACCACCACTGGAGACGACGGCTCCACAAACGCTGTCTTTATGAACCACGGCAGCCCCAGACACAGCATGTCGAACACGTTAGAGCCCACGATGTTGGACATGGCCATGTCTCCTTTACCTGAGACACACGTGAGGAACTGAGGAGGCGAACACCTGACGACTGAGCTCCTAACATCAAACACCACATTCTACTCATGACACCACGGTAACTATAAAACCTGTCAGTCTCAGTGGAGGGGCGTGGCCTCTGTACCTGTCAGTCTCAGTGGAGGGGCGTGGCCTCTGTACCTGTCAGTCTCAGTGGAGGGGCGTGGCCTCTGTACCTGTCAGTCATAGTGAAGGAGACGTGGCCTCTGTACCTGTCAGTCTCAGTGAAGGAGCGTGGCCTCTGTACCTGTCAGTCATAGTGAAGGAGACGTGGCCTCTGTACCTGTCAGTCTCAGTGGAGGGGCGTGGCCTCTGTACCTGTCAGTCTCAGTGGAGGGGCGTGGCCTCTGTACCTGTCAGTCTCAGTGGAGGGGCGTGGCCTCTGTACCTGTCAGTCATAGTGAAGGAGACGTGGCCTCTGTACCTGTCAGTCTCAGTGGAGGGGCGTGGCCTCTGTACCTGTCAGTCTCAGTGGAGGGGCGTGGCCTCTGTACCTGTCAGTCATAGTGAAGGAGACGTGGCCTCTGTACCTGTCAGTCTCAGTGGAGGGGCGTGGCCTCTGTACCTGTCAGTCTCAGTGAAGGGGCGTGGCTTCTGTACCCGTCAGTCATAGTGAAGGAGACGTGGCCTCTGTACCTGTCAGTCTCAGTGAAGGGGGGTGTGGCCTCTGTACCCATCAGTCTCAGTGAATAGGCGTGGCCTCTGTACCTGTCAGTCTCAGTGGAGGGGTGTGGCCTCTGTACTCGTCAGTCTCAGTGGAGGGGCGTGGCCTCTGTACCTGTCAGTCATAGTGAAGGAGACGTGGCCTCTGTACCTGTCAGTCTCAGTGAAGGAGCGTGGCCTCTGTACCTGTCAGTCATAGTGAAGGAGACGTGGCCTCTGTACCTGTCAGTCTCAGTGGAGGGGCGTGGCCTCTGTACCTGTCAGTCTCAGTGAAGGGGCGTGGCTTCTGTACCCGTCAGTCATAGTGAAGGAGACGTGGCCTCTGTACCTGTCAGTCTCAATGAAGGGGGGTGTGGCCTCTGTACCCGTCAGTCTCAGTGAAGGAGACGTGGCCTCTGTACCTGTCTGACTCAGTGAAGGAGCGTGGCCTCTGTACCTGTCAGTCTCAGTGAAGGGGCGTGGCTTCTGTACCCGTCAGTCATAGTGAAGGAGACGTGGCCTCTGTACCTGTCAGTCTCAGTGAAGGGGGGTGTGGCCTCTGTACCCGTCAGTCTCAGTGAAGGGGCGTGGCCTCTGTACCTGTCAGTCTCAGTGGAGGGGTGTGGCCTCTGTACCCGTCAGTCTCAGTGGAGAGATGTGGCCTCTGTACCCGTCAGTCTCAGTGAAGGGGTGTGGCCTCTGTACCTGTCAGTCTCAGTGGGACCTCTGTACCTGTCAGTCTCAGTGAAGAGGTGTGGCCTCTACCTGTCAGTCTCAGTGGAGGGGCGTGGCCGCTGTACTTGTCAGTCTCAGTGGAGGGGTGTGGCCTCTGTACCTGTCAGTCTCAGTGGAGGGGTGTGGCCTCTGTACCTGTCAGTCTCAGTGAAGGGGTGTGGCCTCTACCTGTCAGTCTCAGTGGAGGGGTGTGGCCTCTGTACCTGTCAGTCTCAGTGAAGGGGTGTGGCCTCTACCTGTCAGTCTCAGTGGAGGGGCGTGGCCTTTGTACCTGTCAGTCTCAGTGGAGGGGCGTGGCCTCTGTACCTGTCAGTCTCAGTGGAGGGGGCGTGGCCTCTCACTACTACATTTGATAACTGAGGTAGAAACAGACTTTACCCTCTCGAGCCACCATGACACTGGCGATCGTATCTGGGATGCTGGTTCCTGCTGCTAACAGTGTAAGCCCCATCACCGTGTCAGGAATCTTCAGTGTCTCCCCTACACACACACAGACACACACACACAGTGAATTTGTGAGTTTCAGGTAACCTGCATGTTTGCTGCTGAAATATAATAATGAAGTTAACAGCTGAGTTAAAGTTGGTGGACGCTGATGTAGAATGACTTCTGTGAATCAGTGTTTAATGGAGCGATGAAACCAAATTCATTCATTAGTTCACACAGACTCGTGATGATATGCAGCCTGGGGGAAACTGACATCCTCCTTATACACACACACACACACGCGCACACAAAAAAGTCTGTATCACTTTTTAAAATAATAATCCTATTATTGTCCCATGAGGCCGTGGGAATCACATGATCCCAGACTGTAATCCCACAATCCCACTGGGTACACGGCTGGAATCTCCGGAATGGAGGAGTAAAGCATGTGATGTTGTGTGTGTGTGTGTGTGTGTGTGTGTGTGTGTGTGTGTGTGTGTGTGTGTGTGTGTGTGTGTGTGTGTGTGTGCGCGTGTGTGTGTTCAGGAATGTAGATTGTTTAAAGCAGTGATCTGTTTGTCCTAAAGCACTTAATATTTTACTGAAGGTTAACGATGCTGACTTTCTTCTGCGTCTCTAATAAACTGGCCCCTCTGAGTGTGAATTCTTCTGTGACACTGTGAAATGTGTGAGAGCTCGTCCCTGTAAAGCCACGGTTTATCACCTGCAGTACGAAGGCCATCAGCTGTAGAGCCCCGGTTTCCGGCGCTGGTCCTGGAGAACCTCCTGTCCTGCACATTATACTGGTTTAACTGGTTCTCCAGGACCAGAGCTCTCCAGGTACAGGTGTTAACAGAAATCACGCCTTGCACTACTGACCCACGATGGTGACCATCCACACCAGGACATAGGTGAAAGCAGCGATCCAGACGGCGGCCATGAAGAACGTCAGCATGTAGAAGCTCCTCCAGAATCGTCTTCTGCAGTCTGGCACCGTGACGTAGAGCAGCACCATCACTGGCATGGACAGCACCCAGAATATACGCTTCACATCACTGTCCGGCATCTGGAACACGCTGCGGGCCTCTGACACCACCACACACACACACACACACACACACACACACACACACACACACACACAAATACACATACATACATACACAGTTTTGTTTGTTTGTTTACAGGTGTGTGTGTGTGTGTGTGTGTGTGTGTGTGTGTGTGTGTGTGTGTGTGTGTGTGTGTGTGTGAGTGTGTGTACCGCGGGGCAGGTCTGAGAGTCCCTGCAGGCTGAGGGACAGATGCGAGTATGACGAGTCCTCGTGGAAGATGCCACTGTCTGTACGTGAGTGTCGGGCGACTGGCAGACCACTAACATCGTTATCATCATCATGGCCTTGGCTCCACCCACTGAGGGGCCGTCTCTCCGAGAGCTCCTCCTCACTCTTCACCAAACACACGCAACACGGGCTGAAACGCCGCAACACATACTCGCTGATCCTCACGTCGAAACACAGGACCACGATGTACACTCCATACACCAGTAACAGACACGCTGCATCGTACCTGTATCACACACACACACACACACACACACACACACACACACACACACTGTACAAGGCTGAGAGTTGTTGTAGTGCCTTGATGTAGAGACTCTCAGCTTAAATTTAAGCAGCTTTACATCCACGTCAGGTGACTCTGCCAGTACACGACAGTACTGTAATTACACACACACACACACACACACACACACACACACACACACACACACACACACACACACACACACCCTCACCAGTACACCTTGTTGTCAGAGATCATGGCGATCACTGCGGCCACACTGACGGCGTAGGCGACACAGTCTCTGAACAACGGCCAACAACTCAGACGACTGACCTAAAGGGGGTCAGACTCAGGGTTAGTGTGTGTGTGTGTGTGTGTGTGTGTGTGTGTGTGTGTGTGTGTGTGTGTGTGTGTGTGTGTGTATTTTACCCACCACTGAGCTTAAGAGGCCGCATGCAGCACAAATTCCCAGCAGGTTGTAAACAGCAGAGCCCACGATAGTGCTCACACCGATATCTCCCTTTGTCACAAACACACCTGCACACACACACACACACACACACACACACACACACACACACACAGATTAGTTTATCAGTGACAGAAGCTACTGAGGCATTTTAGTCCAGTAAAAGCAGTACAGTAATTGTACGCTGTGTCTCTCAGTGTTGTAGCGCCGCCATGTAATCAGCATTAAACACAGATTACACGAGATTCAAATAAATCTGACGTCTGAACTCCACACTGAGCTTTACTCAGATGTTAATGCAAACAAACAAACAAACCAATTACTTTGTTACCCAGAAATGCGGTGACGAGCTCAGGGGCGGAGCTTCCGGCAGCCATGAAGGTGGCACCAGCGACATCCTGAGAGAGACCGAGACCTGAAACCATAATCGTTATTGTTATTATTATTATTATTATTATTATTACCAAATTACCGTAAGCACAACTCCTGCTGTAAACCCCTCCCCTAGCTCCGCCCTGGTCACACGCCCTTCTCCCCCGTCTCCTGTAACTGCACTCAGTATCTGATCTCGTCAAGAGTCTGATTGTGAGGTTTAAATCTAGGCTTGATCCCCATGAATAAACTAATTCACAATTACTGATCTGTGACTTTCTATGACCTGAAGTTCTGCTGTGCATTTCTGTGTCTGTGTCCCTCATGTCTCACATCACCGCGAGGAGTTTTATGTGTCAGGTTCACGCCTCAAGTTAGATGTCTTCTATTCATAGGTCACTGTGTGGCTTAACAAGCAATCTCACTCACTCACTCACTCACTCACTCATTGTCTATACCACTTAATCCTGTATTCAGGGACACGGCGGGGGGCGGAGCCTATCCCAGGAGACTTAGGGCACGAGGCGGGGTACACTCTGGACAGGGTGACAATGAAGGGTACACAGACTCATACACTCATACACACACTACGGCCAGTATTTTGGGACTGTCAGTTAACCTGACCTACATGCCTTTGGAATGTGGGAGGAAACCGGAATACCTGGAGGAAACCCACCAAGGACAGCCGGAGAACTTTTCCTCCAAACTACATTAAACATACAAGAAAGTCTGCAGCTTTGGAAGCAAAATGCAGCTGTAACAGCTTCAACTCTCTGTGAAGCCTTTCCAGAAGGTTTAGGACTGTGTTTATGGGATGTTTGACTATTCTTCCAGAGGCGCAGTTGTGAGGTCAGACACTGATGTTGGATGAGAAGGCGTGGCTCGCACACACTGAGTTCATGGAGCTCCTGAGAGCGACATGTTCTCTCACATGCATGTGTGTAGAAGCGGTCTGCATGGATAGCTGCTTGATTTTATACAGTCGTGGCCAAAAGTTTTGAGAATGACACAAATATTAGTTTTCACAAAGTTTGCTGCTAAACTGCTTTTAGATCTTTGTTTCAGTTGTTTCTGTGATGTACTGAAATGTAATTACAAGCACTTCATATGTTTCAAAGGCTTTTATCGACAATTACATGACATTTATGCAAAGAGTCAGTATTTGCAGTGTTGGCGCTTCTTTTTCAGGACCTCTGCAATTATACTGGGCTGCTCTCAATCAACTTCTGGGCCAAATCCTGACTGATAGCAACACATTCTTTCATAATCACTTCTTGGAGTTTGTCAGAATTAGTGGGTTTTTGTTTGTCCACCCGCCTCTTGAGGATTGACCACAAGTTCTCAATGGGATTAAGATCTGGGGAGTTTCCAGGCCATGGACCCAAAATTTCAACGTTTTGGTCCCCGAGCCACTTAGTTATCACTTTTGCCTTATGGCACGGTGCTCCATCGTGCTGGAAAATGCATTGTTCTTCACCAAACTGTTGTTGGATTGTTGGAAGAAGTTGCAGTTGGAGGGTGTTTTGGTACCATTCTTTATGGCTGTGTTTTTGCCTGAATTAAATTATTTGGATGGGGGAGTGAATACTTTCGGCAATATAATCCACCTGTAGCACTGTGTTGGTTATCACAGGTCTCTCTGTAGGTGTAGCGCACCCCAGAGTTATTATGTGTAAGTAATTCTTACCCATGTCCTAACCGTACCACATGATGTTCCTGTTTTTTGTATTGTTCCCACGAAAGTTCCTCATCTGTTTGTAACAGCGTTTTAGATTATATTTTGTTTAGTTTTGTATAATTATATATTTTTCCCGGTTTTACTAAATAACAAACTAGCTTTTACGCTTTAACACTACTGGACTTTATCCATTTTTTTGTGCTTTTTGGGAGAACGTGCGTATCATCTGACCAACAACAAGCGAATCCATCAGCAAATAATCACAACTCCGGCACAAAGGTACGTTATCATGTCTACCATTCAGCTCGCTCAGTGTGTGGAGTGCAGGATGTTTAGACATTCTTCCTCCGTCATTAGTGATAATTTTATTTGTGATAGGTGTGTGTTAGTTAGCACCCTGACGGAGAAGATAGTAGCATTAGAGGAGCGCATCCAGACTTTAGAGAGGGTTAGAGAGCGCGAGAGCAGCGTTAATCTTGTAGCGGAAAGTCTGGGTGCCACAGGCGGAGATAATCAGCCCCCGACTCCGGCAGTAGAGCCTCACAGCGGGGCGAGTGGGTGACGACTCGGCGGCATACTCGTTCAGCCAAAGCTAACGCTAAGGCTAGCCCACCGGAGCACACCTCTTCTGCGCTTCACGTGTCCAACAGGTTCGCTCTCCTCAGTGATGCACCCGCTGAGAAACCTGAAAGAGCTCTGGTTATAGGAGACTCTATACTGAGACATGTGAAATTAGCTCGGCCTTTAGGGGCGCCAGCGGCAGTGGTCAGGTGTATCCCGGGAGCCAGAGCACCGGACATAGCAGGTAATCTTAGGGCTCTAGGTCAGCATAGGTTCTCTAAGATAGTGGTACATGCTGGAGCTAACGATATACGCCTTCGTCAGTCAGAGGTTAGCAAGCATAACTTTACAGAGGTGTTTAAAATAGCGAAGGCGATGTCCGAAGAAGTAGTTTGCTCTGGTCCCATCCCAATGAGACGTGGCGACATAGCTTACAGCAGGTTATGGTCGCTGAACCGCTGGATGTCCAGGTGGTGCTCCGAAAACAACGTGGGCTTCATAGACAACTGGAAGACCTTTGAGGGCAAAACTGGCCTGTTAGGGCGGGACGGTGTCCATCCCACTCGGGAAGGTGCTGCTCTCATTTCTTGCAGTATAGCACATAGTCTCAGAAGAGGCCTAGTTAATCGGTGACAATCCAGAGCCCAGGCCAGGGAGCAGACAGACAGGCTAAACCAACCGTCTGCTAGCTGCAGAGAGTCGTCACTCAGGGTTCATCATATTGAGACTGTGTCTGTTCCCCGAGCTAAACATAAATTTAGAAAGACTCAGAAAGTCTGTTTTAGTAATTTAATTAACATAGATACCACAAACTCAGATCACACTGAATGCGCAGCCGGCACCTCTGATCTGAAGCCAGGACTGTTAAATATTAGATCTCTCGCATCTAAAGCAGTTATTGTTAATGAAATTATCACAGATCAGGAGTTTGATATCTTATGTTTAACAGAAACCTGGATTAAACAGGACGAGTATGTAGCTCTAAATGAAGCGAGTCCTCCTGGATACAGCTACATACACCAGCCTCGGCTAACTGGTAGAGGAGGAGGAGTCGCAGTTATTTATAACGATAATCTGTCTCTCGTACAAAAACACAGTTTTAAATCTAATGCATTTGAAGTTCTCTATAGTAACATAAAGTCAACTCAGTCGATCCTGCTAATCATCATTTACAGACCCCCAGGGCCGCACTCGGAGTTTCTCTGTGAATTTGCAGATTTCCTCTCAAACCTTGTTGTTTCTTTAGACAAAGCGTTAATTGCTGGAGACTTTAATATTCATTTTGAGAATCCAGAAGACCCTATTAAAACTACAGCAGGGGGCGGAGCTTTTTCTTACAAAGCCCCAAAGTTGTGGAATAGTCTTCCTATTAATGTTCGGGACTCAGACACAGTCTCAGTGTTTAAGTCTAGGCTAAAAACCTATTTATTTAGCCAAGCATGTTTGTAAATAGATGAACCTTAGGTAAAGGAGCAGATCTGGGGGACTCATGGACGTAGAGTATTCTGGTGAACTGGTATGTTTAGATGCTGTCCTCCCCACTCTCATTGATCACTCAGGTTTGTTGACGGTGAGGTGATTGGTTGCTTTACATCTCAGGGAGCCCTCATGTCTGTGTTTCCTTCTGGCTCTCCCTTTTAGTTATGCTGTTATAGTTAGTCCTGCCGGAGTCTCTGCTTGCACTTTGCACTAAATATACATTCACCTTATACATGTTGACTGTGACCAGACCTAACTGCCATCTCTCCTTATTTTCTGTTCTCTCCTCTTCTGCTCTCTCCTCTCTCTCTCTCTCTCCTTTCCCTCTCTCTGTCTCTTTGTCGAGCTATACATGTCACTCCTGAGTTGCCAGTGATCCAGACCCCTCTGCCCTCTGGACCCGTCTAACCCGTCCTGGAGTCCTGCTTCTGGTGGAGATCTCGTCGCATGGATGCCCCGTGTGGTCTGCCTGGATTCGTATGGTGGCTGGGGATGGTTTCCATGAAGACTCTCCTGTCATCGATTGATGCTCTGGGGACCTGTGACTTCAGTTGTTCGATAGTTCAGGACTGGAGTTTCCTACAGTCTACCTGAGCCTCCAGGAACAAACTGGACTCCTTTTAATTTTAATTTTAACACATCTCCTGTTATACTGAACTTCCAGTACACATTATTATGCTGATCAATCCCTGCTATCCGTTATCACCCAGATGAGGATGGGTTCCCTGTTGAGTCTGGTTCCTCTCAAGGTTTCTTCCTATTACCATCTCAGGGAGTTTTTCCTTGCCACCGTCGCCCTCGGCTTGCTCATCGGGGACAATCTTATCATTTTGATTCATACACATTGCATACAAACTTACTTCTTTTATTGTGTAAAGCTGCTTTGCGACAATGTCAGTTGTTAAAAGCGCTATATAAATAAAATTGACTTGACTTGACATGTACTGTACTCTGCCTGTAGGTGGCAGCACTGTACTGTACTCTGCCTGGCTGATCCTCAGCATGCTGGTGCTGCTCCTTAACTGAGGATGTGACAGCGAGATGAGATCCAGTTTTACACCGACAGCCATTAGAGCCAAAGTCATGAGAGTCAAAACTGGGCTTAACAAACATAACTACAGTGGAACCTCGCATTGCGAGTAACGTGATTTACGAGTGTTCCACAAACCGCAGGAACCACAGGAAGACTGTTAATAAATTTTTAATCAGAAACCGAGCAAGTAATAGTTTACGAGCGCCGAGTATCAAGTATCACGCATGCGACCCTTATTTTGACACCGAGCGTCACTCTCTCATCCCCCATCCCCCTCCCCTCCCACGGCTTCGCAAACACACAGAAACTCTGCTCGTCTCACACACCCACACACACACACACGCACAGACGCTCTCTCGCCTTTTCACCTCCTCCCCGGCTTCACAAACACACAGAAACTCTGCTCTGTCGCGATTGTTTTTTCAAAGATAAGGTGCTGGTTAATTTTTTTTTTTTTTTACTTTACAGCAATGATTTCCTTAGTATGCTCTTATGCCAGGTCAGAGAGATTTCTTTTTTTCCTGTTAAAACGGTGTTTCCGTTGTGTGTGTCTGTGTGTGTGTGTGTGTGTGTGTGTGTGTGTGTGTGTGTGTGTGTGTGTGTGTGTGTGTGTGTGTGTGTTTGTGTGCGTGTGTTTGTTGTGAAACTTAAAAAGCGAGGTGGGGAGAGGGAGGAGGAGTGTTACTGTGTAAAACAAGGCGAGGGAAGGGGCTAATTACACACACACACACACACACATACACACACGCGCGCGCGCCTGCGCCCACCAACGGAAACACTTATCTGTCAGGATTTATTTGTGCAGATTAATTTGTTTTTTCATTTTATAGATTGTATTAAATATTTTTATGTATTTATTTTTGGGGGCTGTGGAACAAATAATTTGAGTTTCCATTATTTCTTATGGGAAATGATGATTTGGTTTACAAGTGTTTTGGAACACCAGCCCACTTCTGGATCAAATTATACTCGTAATCCAAGGTTCCACTGTACACCATCCTTTAACTGAAGCTCCACCTCTAAACTTCAACCACACCCTTAAACCAAAGCTCCACCCTTGAACTTAAGCCCTACCCCTTTAAATTTAGCTTCACCCTTCACCCTTGACACAGTGACTTGGGTTGCTCTGGGCTTTTTGAGTCCCAAGAGACTGCATTCTTAGTCTCTTATCACTGTGTGTGTGTGTGTGTGTGTGTGTGTGTGTGTGTGTGTGTGTGTGTGTGTGTGTGTGTGTGTGTGTGTGTGTGTGTGTGTGTGTGTGATTTAACCTTGTTAGAGTGTGAATATGGATTTATTTGGATTATTTGTGGGTGCCAGCCACAGAAAACACAGAAGTAAACCCTGAATAAAATAGTTTTTTTGGCTGCTATAATAATAATAATAATAATAATAACAATAATAATAATAACAATAATAAGAGGGAGAAACGTACGGTCGCTGATGACTTCGAGCGATGGTAGGAAACACTGGTCACACACCAGGGAGATGGCGAGCAGCATGTAGAATATAATGATGAAGTGAATGACGACGCCTCCGTCTCTGCGCTCCTGCTCTGTAAAGAACCCCGCGGGGAATTCGGAGGACTGCGCGGGGACACACTCGCTCTCGTTCTCTGAGACATCAGGACAAACAGATATACTGACTGTTAATATTCACATCACACACTCATTCAGTTCTGCTCTTAATCAGATCTCATTCTCACACACTCAGGTGTCACTCAGGAGCATCATGACTGCAGACGCGTTATAAAAACTTGACAGTAAATTAGGAACAGCGCTGTGGTTAGCTGTCAGACTGTTACAGCTTTGGTTCGACTTTTATCCCTGAGGAATGTCTGCAGCTCAGACTCCAAACGGGTCAGGATCACGTCCCAGTCTGAGCTACGCTAACCTGCTTCAGCGCTAACTCTGAGGGTTTAACACACTTCACAGTAATCTGTAGTTACACAGTGTTACTCTGCAGCTCACACCGCTACAAAATAAAAGCCTTTTATCTTCATATTGTTTACCTAAACAAATGTTTACAAATAAATCTGTTTTGTCATTGACTACGACATTAACAACAAGACCTTTATTACTTTATTATAAATACTTTATTGTTGCCATATTAATAACAATAGTAATAATAATAATAATAATAATACTACTACTAATAATAATAATAATACACATTAGAACTAAATCTCTTTAAACAACGTTAACTGATTAAATGAGTCACATGACCAGAGAAACGGAGATAAAAGAGTTTTATATTAAAGACTGATGGAGGAATGGAGAGGGGGCAAATAATTACAAGCACAATGAAAACTTACTGTTTTATCCATAAAAAGTACAGATGCTTTTGTATTTGAAGGTTTAATTTTAACGAAAACATGAAAATGAATCTTTAAATTAAAATCTTACTAAAACTCCTTTCTTTCTCTGATGTAATATTTATCATTCCGACTCGACTCTGTGTGTGTGAGAATCATTTCCTCACGTTCTCCTTCCTGTGTTCTCAACTGTAATAAAGCTGTTTCCTGAATGAACCAGTCAGATATTCCTCACACACACACACACACACACACACGGACTCACCCAGCGCCCGTCTCGCCCTGTGATGCTGCTCTGGAGTGTGTGTGGCGGTGTAGAAGACGAGCTGCACGGCGGCGTAGACCAGCAGCACTAACACCAGCACGCTCAGCACCGTCTCCCTCGTCCTCCTCCTCCTCTTCCTCTCACTCACACATTCCTCACTCATCCTCCTCCTCCTCACTCACGTATCACCTCAAACTCCTACGAGTGACTTAGTGAGGAGTAACGGCACAGCCAGTGATGATGATGATGATGATGATGATGACAGCAGCACTGCTGTAACATCAGGAGACTCCTTACAGCTGCACTCAAACCTTTTAAACACAGCAAGCAGCACTCTGATTGGTCGTCTGTGCAGCCAATGAGAACAGAGTGGAGGCGGAGCCTGTGGAGTCTGAGCAGCTCTGTGAGAGGCTCGTGTTAGCGACCTGAACACCTTTGCTAATGAGTTGGAACTTAAGCTCCTCCCACTCCATCACTTCCATCACCTCCAACACTATTTACAGCTTTGTAAAATAATGATCATGTGTGTTTATAAACTGAATCTCAATCATTTAAATATGTAAAAAAAAAAAAGGAAACTTTTTCAAAGCGTTGTATATTATGGGCAAAGTTTACACAAAAACTGTAAATTCATCACACTCATTAAACTCATGAAACAGGATGAAGTCCATTTCCTGGTACCTAGTTAACTAAGAAACGTAATTAGCTGAGACCAGACAGATGTAAACACCAGGCAGCAGAGTGACAACACGACAACATGACGCGTTCCTGCTGGTGAACTGGTATGTTTAGATGCTGTCGTCCCCACTCTCATTCATCACTCAGGTTTGTTGACGGTGAGGTGATTGGTCGCTTTACATCTCAGTTCCCCCTCATGTCTGTGTTTCCTTCTGGCTCCTCCCTTTTAGTTATGCTTATTAGTACCTTATACACTGTGTGACTGTGACCAGACCTAACTGTTATCTCTCCCACTCTCATTAAACTCATGAAACAGAATGATGTCCATTTATAGATGTGATTTAGTGTAGTGACGCAGAGATGATAAATGAGATGTAAAAGCTACAAGAGGTCAGAGTCAGTGTTAGAGGGCGTAGGAACTGGGACCAGTCACCACCTGCAGAGACCTACTGAGGAACACGTGAGGAGTTCCTGATGGAAATCAACTAGTAAAGTTGAAACAAGAAAGGAAAGAATGAGTCTGCTTGCTGACATCACGATTACGCTGAACCAACAATGAAGTAGTGTGAGAAGATCAGCTGGAGGCAGAGCCTGGGACCTGAACATCAGCACATCTCCAACACCAAACCCACAGCCGGGCAGTGCACATCTGGACCAGAGTTCAACCAATTTAATTCAATTCAATTTTATTTCTATAGTGCTTTTAACAATGGTCATTGTCTCAAAGCAGCTTCACAGAATGAAAAGAAAATTTATGGAAGTGTGTATGAGTGAGAAAAATGTGTCTAGATAATGAGGTCGTCCCTGATGATCAAGCCGAGGGTCTCCATCATTGTCCTCATCATCATCTCCATCATCATTACCATCAACATCATCCTCATCATCATAATCATGTGCATGTAAAATAAACGCTAAACCCTTATAATAGATAAAAGAGATGGTTTGAGGGAGTTTAAGCCCCGCCCCTATTATAGCCATGTGTCAACAGCAGAACTCAGTGACCTCAGTAAGATCAAGAGGATGCCAGCCTGAGATCAGAGGTCACTGGGAGACACGTTGGTCACATGATTGTGTCTGCATGTCTGGTGCAAAAGGGGGTGTGGCTTAACCAGGACGCTCTGAAACATGTGAGAGGAAACGAGAGACACATGATGATCAGCATAGCCGCGAGGTGAGGAGGAGGGAGTGTGTCAGTCTGCGGTAGTGTGATCTCAATAGACACACACACACACACACTCAAAGGAGCACTGTGTATTAGGAGCAGATTTGTGGGACTCATGGACGTCGAGTGTCAGTAGTCAAATCAAGTCAAGGAGACTTTTATTGTCATTTCAACCATATGAACAGTTCAGTACACAGTGACGCCACACAACGTTCCTCCTGGACCCAAGTGCTTCTCACCACAAACATTAACACGCCCTCGACTCGTTCATCAGGGACCATCTGATCATTCTGACTCACACACACTCACATCTCACACACACTTCTGTCATTTCTTTTGATTGTATAAAGTTGTTTTGAGACAATGACAACTGTTAAAGTGCTATACAAATAAATCTGAATTGAATGTTTCAGGTTCATATTAAACTTCAATCTCTCTGCTGTCACGCTTTTATTCAGTGTGTGTGTGTGTGTGTGTGTGTGTGCAGATCCCCCATGTGGTGAGTGTGTGTGACTGCAGTAGGGTCATGTTGAGGCATGTCTGTGGGATCAGGAGCTCTTACACGTTGTGGTCAGTGAGTGTGTGAGTGTGTGAGTGTGTGTGCATGTTAATGCTGATGGGAGTGTGTATTGATGTAACATCATGTGTTAAGTTGTGTATTAGTGTTTCTCCTGAGACTGGCTGCTTACATGAAGTACAGTGTGGAGCTTCAGCAGGTGAGTGTGTGTGTGTGTGTGTGTGTGTGTGTGTGTGTGTGTGTGTGTGTGTGTGTGTGTGTGTGTGTGTGTGTGTGTGGAGTTTGATTGCTTTAACTAGTTTTAACGCCACCTGTTAATCTTGTGTTTATTAATTCAAGCACTAATGGTTCATGATGTTGATGCAGATTTACACTTCTGAGATGTGCTTCATGTCCACACACACACACACACACACACACACACACCCTCACTGAATGTTGTGTAATGACTTTATGTTCCTCTGCCCTCTGAATCTACTGCCTTGTGTGTCAACATACTGTTGGTGCTTAGTCTATTTAACTGCAAGTCTCGCCTTAGTGTGTGTGTGTGTGTGTGTGTGTGTGAGTGTATGCCTGTGCCTTGCTAAACACTCTGTGTAGAATTCCTACAGAATAATTGTTTTAGCTTTTCCTTTTGGGAGTTCCTGCGGCCCCTAGTGGACAGTGACGGCACTGCATGTGGGCCCTGAGGGATCAGTTACAATAATAGAATTGAATATCTTTTATTGTGATTGAAACACATGGCATGTCCACCGATATTAGGTGCTTTACACATATTACACAAGATACAGTTACACACACTGCACACAAAGTTACATATATTACACTTTTACACACATTGCAAAAATCACAAGTGTTAAACGTTTGTTCTGCTCCGGAGTAAAAGCTGTTCTTCAATCTCTTTGTTCTGGTTTTGATTGTCCTGAAACTGTCTGTCTGAGAGTAACAGTGAGGACGTTCAGACAGAGAGTGACGAGGGTGAGACGGATCAGTTCCTCCAGAGAGAGAGGACACGCAGTGATCTGCCCAGTTCATTACAGTTCATTACAGTTCATTACAGTTCATTACAGTTCATTACGCGCTGGACATCATTTTCCTGGGCAACTGTAAAGTAGAAAAGTTTTTATTTTAATTTTGATAATTAGGTTCAAAATCACACACACACACACACTAATAAAACAAAGCCAAAGAACTTAAATTCTGTGTTAATATATATTTGTCTTGTAAACCAGAGTGTGTCCTGTATGTGGTGATTAGTGAGGAATCAAAGTTTATAATCATAACGATGGCAGAATTAAAGCTGTTGATGAAGAATCAGCATCAATGTTTTATTATCAAGTGTCAGTCAGAATGCACACGTAACAATTTACTGTCTCCACTTCATCTTTACATTTTTCTGGATTTTTCCCCGATTTTCTCCCTAATTTAGTCGTGTCCAATTCCTCCCCGTCACTAGGGGGCTCCACATTAAGGCTACTACTACCACTCAGCCGGGAGGTCCGAAGACTATCACTTGTTTCCTCCGAACCACGTGACGCCAGCCGACCGCATCTTTTCGAACTACTCGCTCGCGCACCGTTGGGGGCGGCGTAACACACTCGGAGGACAGCGCTATCCGCTCCCTCCGTTGCGCGAGCTCACAGACGCCCCTGACTGGCTGTAGAGCCGTGATTAATGTGGGAGCACTAAGTACCTCTCGTCCCTCCCCTCTGAGAGAGCTCGGCCAATCGGCTCTCTCTAGACCTCCGGCTGCGAGAGGTTACAGCACCACCCGGGATTCGAACTAGCGATCTCCGGATGATAGGGCGAGAACTTTACCACTGAAAATACTGAACATACAACTGTTTATGAAATGAAAATAATAGTTATAGAGAAACACTGAGTGTCTCATGTATGTGTGAGATCAGAGATGTCATGAAGCTTCGGGGCTGCTGCAGGAAATTCTCACTTTTCTGCGCCATATCCGTCTTAAGTTTTAGGGACGCGTCCCATCGAGGAATTCCTGAGAAGTTACCCTTCGGACCCGGAGTACATTCACCCTCTGAGCTGTTCTGAGATCAGTTTTAGAGGAAGCTGCTCTAAAGTTATTTTTACACAACCGTATTTCCTTCACAGTTCATTCCTGCAGAAGCGTATTAACCTTATTGATGTTCTACAGGGTTTATATCAGTGTTGGTTTAATATCACTTCTGTAGGAGGGTCGCCGCGGGGCGAGTCAGGGATGCTGATGTTCCTTCAGGTTTCTGTGTAAGTGACAGTGCAGCAGTCCTTGGTGTCCCGCGCTGCAGATCTCTGTAGTCTCATGCAGTCAGGTTTATTGTCCAGAGAGTCAACACACACACACCAGTATAAGTGATACAGTATGTGTGTGAGGAGCTTTTACCCTGATCACTGCACTTCTGTTTCCATTCACACCGCCCGTGGCGTGTCCTCTCCAGCGTGAGCGCCGCGGCTGATAGAACTGTGGTTGCTGCTTGGACATCTGTCCTCACTGTCCAGTAGAGTCTGGTGGTCATATTTTAGCCTGTGACCATATCTGAACAGTTTACTGTCTAGTTGCGATGTGAAGACGTCTCTGCATCTGAACTAGCGTGTCCGTACACGGGTCCTCCTCCAGCACCTGTAATGATGTTCCACGATGTGGGGTTTAAAGACAACGTACTGTACATCACCTGGCCAAAAAAAGTCACACACTCTAGACACTCTGTGGTGTTCAGTTCATGTGTGTAAATGACTCCTCATGCCCTCAGAGCCGCTCTCTCTCTCTCTCACACACACACACACTCTCAGTGCTGGAATACGGCGTGCGCCATCAGTGAAGAAGAAACCCTCCATAGATGTGATGTGCTGGTGATTCAGTACACTCAGGTGGTCATGTGACTTCATTTGATCTCCACATGACGTTGCTGAGTCTCGACCTGAGCGACTGAAGCGACCCCAGATCATAACACTGTCTCCAGAGGCTTGTACAGTGGACGCTATGCATGATGGGAGCATCGCTTCATGCGCTTCCCTTCTCACCCTGACCACGCCCATCACTCTGGAATAGACTCAGTCTGGACTCATCAGGTCACATGACCTTTATACATCACTCCAAAGTCCAGTCTTTATGATCTCTAACAAACTGAAGTCTTTTTTCTGATGAGTCTCAATAACGAGTGATTTTATTATGGACACACAGCTGTTTAGTCCTGATCCTGTGAGTTCTCATCTCACTGTGTGTGTGTGTGTGTGTGCGTGTGTGTGTGTGTGTGTGTGTACAAATGCTCTTCGCCAGATGTTCTCCCATCACACTTATTCACGATGTGTTTCTGAACACATGTTTTTGTGAAGTGCCGCAAGAGTTCTATAGATATCAGTCACAGTTCTGTA
>CM059210.1:322500-325000 GCA_030347435.1 Clarias fuscus | reverse complement strand
CTCTACACACACTCGTCCCCTCACCCGTCTCTCTCTCTCAGCACTACACACACTCGTCCCCTCACCCGTCTCTCTCTCTCAGCACTACACACACTCAACCCCTCACCCGTCTCTCTCTCTCAGCACTACACACACTCGTCCCCTCACCCGTCTCTCTCTCTCTCTCAGCACTACACACACTCGTCCCCTCACCCGTCTCTCTCTCTCAGCACTACACACACTCGTCCCCTCACCCGTCTCTCTCTCTCTCTCAGCACTACACACACTCGTCCCCTCACCCGTCTCTCTCTCTCTCTCAGCACTACACACACTCGTCCCCTCACCCGTCTCTCTCTCAGCACTACACACACTCGTCCCCTCACCCGTCTCTCTCTCTCTCTCTCTCTCCTGAAGTTAATAAGAGATAAGACTGGCGGTGGTCATGTGACTGAGAGTGTAAACTCCTCTGTCCTGAAGATGTTCAGCTTTACCTCTGACTGTTACACAGCGCTCACACTGGAGACTCCTTAATCTCATGTCTCACACACACACACACACACATGTACACACACATGTACACACACACACACACACAAAACTTCACTATAATCATTGCGTGTGTGGTGCTTGTGTTGTACCTGTCTGTATGAAGGAGCCGTTACTATGGAAACAATAATGTATCAGTGTGAGCGCCGTAATATAAACCTGTACTAATGTCAGAGCCGCTGTTAATCAACATCCAGTGACCAATCAGAGCGCAGGATTCAGCAGCAAACCCTCTTATTGCCTTTAGTACTCTCTTATTGTGTGTGTGAATTGTTAACCCTGTCCAGCCACTTGTTTCATATGCTGATGGACCCACTATTGAGAGCCTTGAATACGCACAAAGGAAAACAGCTTCCCACTGACACACACACACAGTGTGTTTATCTTGGCCGCTGTCCATCTCTGCAGTGTTTAAAATTAGTGAAGACCTCAAAGTCATTAAAGTAGCCCTCTGATTATTCTGTATATAAGTGTGTGTGTGTGTGTGTGTGTGTTTCTTCCTGCTGATTTTACTGTGATCTTGCTTCTAGCTGTATGGGGTTCAGTGACTAGAACTTTTTAGATTAAGGTTAAGATTAAGCAGAAGGAAGTTAAATAGCACCCAGTCCCTTATGTTGGTTTTTCTCATTTGGTTTTGCTGAGACATAACTGTGTGTCATCAGCATAACAATGAAAACTAATACCATGTTTACGAATTATGTTGCCTATAGGAAGCATGTAAAGGGAAAAAAGCAGTGGGCCTAAAACTGAGCCCTGTGGAACACCAAACTCCACTAGAGAACATGCAGAATAATCACTATTTAAATCTACATACTGATAACGATCAGTCAAATAGGATCTGAGCCAGGAGAGGGCTGTTCCCTTAATTCCTACTACATTTTCTAATCTGTGAAGGAGAATACAATAATCAATAATGTCAAAAGCTGCACTGAGGTCGAGTAACACAAGTATAGTGGAACCTTGGATTACGAGCATAATTCATTCCAGAAGCGCGCTCATACATCAAAACACTCATAAACCAAATCATATTTTCCATAAGAAATAATGGAAACTCAAATTATTCGTTCCACAGCCAAAAATAAATAAATACATAAAAATATTTAATACAATCTATAAAATGAAAAAACAAATTAATCTGCACAAATAAATCCTGACAGATAAGTGTTTCCGTTGGTGCGCGCAGGCGCGCGCGCGTGTATGTGTGTGTGTAATTAGCCCCTTCCCTCGCCTTGTTTTACACAGTAACACTCCTCCTCCCTCTCCCCACCTCGCTTTTTAAGTTTCACAACAAACACACACACACACACACACACACACACACACACACACACACACACACACACACACACACAACGGAAACACCGTTTTAACAGGAAAAAAAGAAATCTCTCTGAGACTGGCATATTTAATATAAAATATAAAGTAGAAATAAAACAAATTAACCTGCACTTTACCTTTTAAAAAAGTAAAAATAAATCCAGACAAATAAGTGTTTCCATTTGTGAGTGCAGATGCTGTGTGTTTTGTGTGTGTGTGTGTGTGTGTGTGTGTGTGAAGCTAAAGTAAGCCCCTCCCCTCTCTCTCTTCTTGTCTTACACAGTAACCCCTCCCCCTCTCTTATTTGAGTTTCACACACACATGCGCACACAATGGAAACACTGTTTTATCGGGAAAAGAAAACAAATAAACCTGCACTTTACCTTTGAAAAGAATCGCGACAGAGCAGTGTTTCTGTGTAGATCAGAGTGTGTGTGTGTGTGTGTGTGTGTGTGTGTGTGTGTGTGTGTGTGTGTGTGTGTGTGTGTAAAGGGGCACTGTGTGCAATGATGCGTGAGCACACAGACACAAAGAGCAGGCTGATACAGAGAGAGAAAACGGATCTTTTACCTCTCTAATGAGACTTTCTTTTGCTTTACACGCGCACACACACGTGTGTTATAATAGACAGTACACACGCGCTGTACACACACATACA
>CM059210.1:305000-317500 GCA_030347435.1 Clarias fuscus | reverse complement strand
GTGATGTGGTTAGATCATCTGAATTATTTAAATTGTCTGGTTTCAAAGCCTGAATTTTTTGCCTAATATTTATGATTTTGTTATTGAAAAAGTTCATGAAATCCTCACTACTGCATGATGTTGTTGTGGAGATTTCTGCAGTGGTCTTGTTTTTAGTTAATTTAGCTACGGTATTAAATATAAATGGGCTAGGGTATTATTTTAGTAATTTTCTATAAGAGTGGGAGATGATGATGATCTCATTATAGCAGCGAGTGAGTTTCTTATCTCTGATCATTTTCCTTTTAACTGTAGCTACATTATCTAAAGTAATTACAGTATGTGCTTAATAACAGCATCAACACCTTAATAATGGCATTCAGGCAGAGAGGAGTCACAACCCCCCCACCCCACCAGTCCCCGTACACCCCCCCCCCCCCCCCCCCCCCTTGTGCCCTGCTGTAACTGCATTAGTGCCACTTGAACTGCAGGTCGTTTGTTCTGTTGTTGCAATTACACTTTTTTCTCTCTCTTTTATTCCAGCTGTTCTTTTCCTCTCTGTATTTCAATCATCACTCTTTCATCACTCCACTGTGTGTGTGTGTGTGTGTGTGTGTGTGTGTGTGTGTGTGTGTGTGTGTGTGTGTGTGCAATCGATGAATTTGTGTAAAAAATTTTGCATACGGATTTTGTTCACGAGTGTTAAATGCACTCTTTTCTTCTTTTAAGTGTGTGTGTGTGTTTAACTTGAGTGTGAAGGGCCTCCTCAGGAATGTACCACTGCTCTGAGACACCGGGGGAGGAACTAGACATTCACATTCATCTAAAGAGCTTAACAGAAACTCATCCCGAACACACACACACACACACACACACACACACACACACACACACACACAGTGGAGTCTGTGAAATCTCTGCCTTTGTACGAGTGTTTTTCACACACTGTGTGCTAAGGTCAGTGTTGATGGTGATGCCAGTTTCTGCTCTCTGATGTCAGTGACCCGCCCCTTAGCCCCACCCCTAACCCCGCCTCCCGAGAGGTTCCTCCAGGCACAAAGACTGAATTTCAAGTCATTCAATGAGATAAAATTGGCTGTTTTAAGACACTTTGCATTATTTACAGTTGTGTGTAAAAGTTAGCACCCCCTCTTTTCATTCTGTGTGTTTTTGTGTAAAAACATGATAAAAAATCATCTGATTGTAGCGAGTCTCAGACCAACAACATATAACTTTTTTCACCATTTTTATTTCACCTTTATTAATTTACAAAAACTGAAGCCAAAAAGAAAAAGACACGTGTGCAGTACTAAGTGCCCCCTCCACCGCCGTGCGTGACTGGGGCTTGAGGCGTCTCTGTTGAAATGCCAAACATGCGCTGGACATTAAGGCCAAACGACTCCACTTTGGTCTCATCTGTCCATGGGACATTGTCCCAGAAGTCCTGTGTACCTGTAACCCTTCCAAACAAACTGTACTTATTCGTTCTTCCTCTACTTGTGCTGTGACGCACTTTACCTTTCTGCTCAGCGAGGCCTGTAGGGTCCGAGATGTGTTTGTGTTTCTCTGAGCACTGCACAGTCTGACCTCGGGGTGAATGTCCTGAGACGTCCACTTCTGCCGAGATGGAAACGGTCTTTAAAGCTTTGCATTTGTGAATAATCTCTCTCCCTGTAGGATGTTGTTCCAAATAGTTTGGAAATAATTTAATAACTCTTTTCACATTGATGTGCAGCAACAGTTGCTTCTCTGATAAAGTTGCTCATGTCTTTCCCTCTTGGTCTTGTGTTAACACATGGACACTCCAGAGCAGCAAACTGACAAAATGTCTGCTTTATAGAGATCAGCACATGATCAGTTAATCACGGCCTGATGATTAGCAACAACTGCCTGCAACGAATCCACTTACATCCTGTGAAAGCAGCAGGGGACTTAACAGTGAGACCTGCTATGAAAAGATGATTGTTATTATTTTTTAAACAAAAATTAACATTGAATTAAAAGAGGGGGTGCTAACTTTTACACATAACTATATCATGTCTCACACTATAATAGAAATAACCAAATTATTTAATGGTGTTATTTTAACCAATTGTTCTAATTATAAGTCTTTACACATCATACACTCTGTTGATTTAAATCCGAGCTTAGTTTATCCCCCACACTGCCACAGGAGGCGCTGTTTCACTGTTTACTCACCATTCTGCAGGTCTCAGCTCGTGTGATTATAAGGAACTTTACCTTTTATGGAGAATAGTGGGTGTGGCTAATTGTTCTGCTGTGAATATGCTTAATTATTTATAGCTGAATAGTTTTTATCAACACACACACACACACACACACACACACACACACACGAGTGAGGTTACGGCCAGTTCAGTGAGTGCAGGAGTGTAACATCAAACACAATCTGGGGTATTGTTACTGTTATTGTTGTTGTCATTGTGCTCAGTAGGCGTATCTGACCGGGTCTGGGTGAGACGGCGAACACGAGTGTGTTATCAGTAGAAGCTCATTTTCAGTGACTTTTAGCGAGTGTTTCCCGCAGCAGCGACACACTGATCTTTAAACACTGAGACTGAAAGGTCAGAGACATCGACTGTTTCTGACATTTTACTCTCACGTGTGTTACTGCAGCACAACATCGCTCGCTTTCTCCACACACACACACACACACACACACACACACGCGCACACACACACACGCGCACACACGCACACACACACACACACACGCGCACACACGCACACACACACACGCACACACACGACTCAAGTTATTTACCTTCGGTTTCATTTCCATCAAGTTGTGTGTGTGTGTGTGTGTGTGTGTGTGTGTGTGCGCGTGTGTGTGTGTGTGAAGCATGTAGTCAGTAAATTTACCAGTGCTGGAGTGTGCAGCTGCCATGACACGCCATGAATCAAAGTTTAGAAGCCGAGAGAGAGAGCGTGTGTGTGTGTGCTCACTCTGACTTATCAGAAACTAACGAGTGTGAGTATGTATGTGTGTGTGTGTGTGTGTGTGTGTGTGTGTGTGTGTCTTGGCTGATCGAGTGCTCCAGATGTTGCCTGACAAATGACTCTGGAAAATTTCCCACTGAAATCTAAAAATAACGCTCAGTGGGTTTAGTCGCCCCTCAGCCCACATAAACACAAGGCCAGCTGCTCGGGAAGTGTGTGTGTGTGTGTGTGTGTGTGTGTGTGTTTGACTAAACCTCAGCATCCTGCTTCTTCCTCAATAAACATTTCTGTGACTGTTGATTTTTTTTGTAGCACAGCGTTACACTACAATAGCGTGTTCACACACACACAAACACACCCACACACACACACACACAGAACGATCCAGCGCAGCATTAACACTTTGACACCGCGGACATTCTGGTGGGTATCTCCACTCTGTTGCTGCAGGTTCTTGCGCTTCTCTTTAATTCTCGACAGTATAAAGAAGAATCTGAGATTATTGTTGTTATTTTCTGTACGAGTGGAGAGATACACTGATGTGGAACACTAAGAGCTTCTTACTGTTCAGGATGTTCTCCCTCCCTGCTGTGTGAAACATTTAGTTTTACTTACACACACACACACACACACACACACACACACACACACACACACACACACACACACTTCTATCCTCCAGTTTTTTTGATCACTATGAGATGAGGATCTGAGATGACTTCAGACTCTGAGGTTCTGAGTCCACCCCTGCAGAGGAACCACATTCCCAGCTCAGACACAGACGAGGAACAGGAAGTCACTTTGTGTTCTTCACCACCACAGACCAGGACACAGACTAACACCACCGACACTAAACCCAGCCCTTTATCCATCTCATAACTCCTTCCAAATCCTTAAACTCCTCCTGAAGGTTAAATCTTCTCTCTGCTGGCCTGATCGACCTCACGCCCAGCTCAGAACCCATCGGATGTGTCTGAGATTCGGTTGTCATTCTCTTGTGCAGAGGGGTTCTGTGTCACCTCTCACAGGAGATCAGACACACCCATGCTGGAGTCTGACGCTGAAATGGAAGCTGATGATCCCAGGATTGTCTAAGTTAAGTTCACTGTGTGGGTTCAGATCTTTAAGAGTGTTCCTCACAATCACCTCCACCCAGGTGTCTTCTTCAATTCAATTTTATTTGTATAGCGCTTTTAACAATTGACATTGTCGCAAAGCAGCTTTACACAATAAAAAGAATGAAGTGTGTGTGAGATGTGAGTGTGTGTGAATCAGAATGATCAGATGGTCCCTGATGAGCAAGCCGTGGGCGACGGTGTTGAGGGAAAAAGTCCCTGAGATGGTAATAGGAAGAAACCTTGAGAGGAACCAGACTCAACAGGGAACCCATCCTCATCTGGGTGATAACGGATAGCAGGGATTGATCAGCATAATAATGTGTACTGGAAGTTCAGTGTAACAGGAGACGTTTTTAAGTTCATATGGAGTCCAGTTGGTTATTGGAGGCTCAGGTAGACTGTAGGAAACTCCAGTCCTGAACTATCGAGAGACTGCAGTCACAACTCAGTCGAGAACAGGAGCGTCTTCGTGGAAAAGTGGAACCGTCCCCAGTCACTACACATGTCCCAGACAGACCACACAGGGCTCCATGTGACGAGATCTCCAACCAGAAGAGGGACACCAGGACGAGTTAGACAGGTCCAGAGGGGGTCTGGATCACTGGCAGCTCCGGAGAGACATTTGTAGTGAGACAGAGAGACAGGGAGAGAGAAAAGGAGAGAGAGAGAGAGAGAGAGAGAGAGGAGAGAGCAGAAGAGGAGAGAACAGAAAATAAGGAGAGATGGCAGTTAGGTCTGGTCACAGTCAACATGTATAAGGTGAATGTATATTTAGTGCAAAGTGCAAGCAGAGACTCCGGCAGGACTAACTATAACAGCATAACTAAAAGGGAGAGCCAGAAGGAAACACAGACATGAGGGGGAACTGAGATGTAAAGCAACCAATCACCTCACCGTCAACAAACCTGAGTGATCAGTGAGAGTGGGGAGGACAGCATCTAAACATACCAGTTCACCAGAATACTCTACGTCCATGAGTCCCCCAGATCTGCTCCTTTACCTAAGGTTCATCTATTTACAAACATGCTGCGCTAAATAAATAGGTTTTTAGCCTAGACTTAAACACTGAGACTGTGTCTGAGTCCCGAACATTAATAGGAAGACTATTCCATAACTTTGGGGCTTTGTAAGAAAAAGCTCCGCCCCCTGCTGTAGTTTTAATAATACGTGGTACTGACAGGCAGCCTGCATTCTTTGATGGAAGTAGGCGTGGCGGATCGTAAGACACTAACAGTTCACTCAAATACTGCAGCGCGAGACCATTTAGTGCTTTATATGTCAAAAGTAGTATCTTAAAATCAATGCGAAATTTCACAGGGAGCCAATGCAGTGTAGATAAGATAGGGGTGATGTGCTCGTATCTTCTGGTTTTAGTGAGGACTCTCGCTGCTGCATTCTGTACTAACTGAAGCTTGTTTATACACTTAGTTGAACAACCAGACAGTAAGGCGTTACAATAGTCCAACCTAGAGGTGATAAAAGCATGAACTAGTTTTTCTGCATCATTTAGTGACAATATGTTTCTTATCTTGGCAATATTTCTAAGGTGAAAGAAAGCTATCCTGGTGATATTATCTACATGCGCTTCAAACGAAAGGCTGGAATCTATAATCACACCGAGGCCTTTTACTGTTGCACTTGATGGAACAGAAAGGCCATCTAAAGTCACAGTATGATCAGAAAGCTTACTTCTAGCTACTTGTGGTCCTATGACTAGAACTTCTGTCTTATCAGGATTAAGCAGAAGAAAATTAATTAACATCCAATCTCTTATGTCCTGCACACACTGCTCAATTTTAGCTAACTGGTTTTTCTCTTCTGGTTTTGCTGAGATGTCATCAGCATAACAATGAAAACTAATACAGTGGAACCTTGGATTACGAGCACAATTCGTTCCGAAAGCGGGCTCATACTCCAAAACACTCGTAAACCAAATCAAATCTTCCCATAAGAAATAATGAAAACTCAAATAATTCGTTCCACAGCCCCAAAAAATAAATACAGAAAAATAATTCATAATTAATTAAAGTAAAAATAAAACAAATTAACCTGCACTTTACCTTTAAAAAAAATTAAAATAAATCCCAACAGGTAAGTGTTTCCGTTTGTGCGCGCATATGTGTGTGTGTGTGTGTGGAATTAGCCCCTTCCCTCGCCTCGTCTTACACAGTAAAACTCCTCCTCTCTCCCCCCACCTCTCTTATTAAGTTTCACAACAAATACACACACAACAGAAGCAAAGAAAAAAAGAAATCTCTCTGACACTCGCGTGAGCGCAGACTAACGGAATCACAGCTGTAAAGTAAAAAAACAAACAAACAAATGAACTAACACCTTACCTTTGAAAAGAATCGCGACAGAGCAAAGTTTCTGTGTAGAGCAGAGTATGTGTGTCTGTGTGAAGCCGGGGAGGGGGGGGTGTAAAGGCGAGAGAGTGTGTGTGTGTGTCGGTGTGAAAAAACTCGGCACTCGTAAACCAAGACATGCTCGTTTTTCAAGTCAAAATTGATTAAAAATCTTTGCTTGTCTTGCGGAACACTCGTAAACCGATTTACTCGCAATTCGAGGTTCCACTGTACCATGTTTAAGAATTATGTTGCCCAGAGGAAGCATGTAAAGGGAAAAAAGCAGTGGGCCTAAAACTGAACCCTGTGGAACACCAAACTCCACTTGAGAACATGAGGAATGGTCACCATCCAAATCTACAACCTGATAACGATCAGTCAAATAGGATCTGAGCCACAAGAGGGCTGTTCCCTTAATTCCTACTACCTTATCTAATCTGTGAAGGAGAATACTATGATCAATGGTGTCAAAAGCTGCACTGAGGTTGAATAACACAACCCTGATCAGAGGCCAATAGGAGGTCATTTACTACTTTAACGAGTGCTGTCTCTGTGCTGTGATGAGGCCTAAATCCTGACTGATACAGTACGTTTATACTATTTCTATGTAGATGTGAACATAGCTGCTGTGATACTACCTTTTCCAGAATCAAGGAGATAAAGGGGAGGTTTCTTCTAGGAGCGCTGTGGAGTTCTTTAGAGTACACAACAACACAGTCTGGGTTTTCCTTCCTGAGACTCGTCTGCACCCCTGCGGTCTAACGGAAGCGCTTTGAAGCTTCAGAAGCTCTGACTGAGAAGAATGCCCCTCTAGTCGGGTCTGAGCTGGTTCTCCTTCCACTCCTGGTCTTTTCTGCAACTTTCATAAAGATGTTTAGGACCTGTTTTTGTCAGATCTCGCTCCTTAGTTCTGCGAGCATTAGCCTCCCTGAGATGTCACCAGTTACACTGGGATATGCAAAGAAAGAATTTTACTGTGCAGTAATGTAGGTGTGACAAATAAAGACTGGACGTAACACGACACTTACGTTACATTAGTCTTCATTTTGTCAGCTATTTTCAGTTTTAGTCTTAGTCCATGTCCCGGTTAGTTTTTTATCATATTTAGTAAATCTTGTCCTGTTAATGTTTAATCAAGTTATAATGCTGTAAAAGTCTGGACGTTTTAGTCTATGAAAACATAATTTTTTAGCAAGAATAAGATTATTATTAATTAACCCTACAGTCGCTCTAGACTAGCCAAAACCCATTTCTAAAAAGCTTTTTCACAAAACAATTATCTTAACATATAAAATGCATCTTTTCATCTGATGTTTCAGCTGATGCTTCTGCACATCCTTATTTTTTTAAAAACTACAAAACAATAGGAGCCGTACAGACTATACAGTGTTTTAAAACTTTTTTATATGAATTATACTGTAGCTCCTTTGGGTCATAATCAGTTGCTAACCTGTTAGCTCAATGTGTTTGTCAACGGTTTAACTATAAAATAAAATAAAATACATCACAACATAATGATATTAACATGTGGTAACATAATCAACTGGTTGATTATTATGGGATGCCTTGATGCGTCTCTTCCGGTTTGTGGTATTTTTCCCAGCGATTGTGTTCCCCCACTGTTTCCCCTCCAATATTACTGTTTCTCTCCGGTTCAATATGAAGAAAATGGGGCAAGTATCATCTCACCCCTTTGGCCCGAGTAACACTGCTGTGATGATGAAGTTAAAGACGACTGAGCTCATAACATCCCGTCACTGCGCGCGCAAACTACTCCTGATACGCCGCGCGCCATCACCCGGGAAACACCGCCGCTCGTGTCATAATGAATGAACTCCGTATCGCAGAAGATTGGGGTGAAAATGATATGTTGACGAAAATAAAGACCGATGTTTTATTATACTTTTTTTTTTTTTTTAACCAAATTGTCATTTTATGCAACAATATTGCATGCTGATTTCGTCACGGTCACTGTTTATTGATGTGCGTGACATCTCGTTTTAGTCGCAGGACCAATATTTTTTCGTCATTATTTTCGATTAAAACGTCTCCAGCATGTTAAAATTCACTTATGGTGCAGGTTAAACTTCAGACAGATATCGAAGTATTGCAATAGATTCAGTAAATTCGGTTCTGACAGTTTTGTGTGATGATGAGACGAGATCTGACAGACAGACAGACAGACAGCAGACAGACAGACGTACATGTTTCTGAGACTGGCTTCTGGTCCTCTAATGAATGAAACATGAAGATATCAGTGAGAGTGAGTTCTGGCCGATGTACAGACAAAACCTCTCTCTTATTTAAACAGATGCAGGTTTAGAGTGAAACAAAAGACAATCGGAGTCTCAGTGTAATCAGATTTTATTTCAACTCTACATGCTGTTAAAAAAAAATCAACAAAAGTATCAGGAGCAGTGACGAGTTATTTACAGATTCACAGTACAGGTGCGGCAACGGCACACCTACAGGTTGAACACTCTGGAGGAACACACACACACACACACACACACTGAGCTACATAACCAGGTGGAGGTGAGAGCAGAAACCCAGCTACATTAACAAGCTCTGCGTCAAAGCTCTGTTGAGAATGTGGGTGGAGCTTATCTAGATGGCCGTGCTCGTGAACATCAGCACCGTCGCTAAGCGAATGGTCAGAGGTCATGTGACTTCCTACACACGTCTGATCAAACTTCAGCTAATGCCTTTGTGAAGACGTACACGCGCGTGCGCGCGCACACACACACACACCCACACACACAGAGACAACGACAACATGGACGACATCTCTCTCTCTCTTTTTCTTCTTTTCTTTCTTTATTACAGTTAGTGAAGTCAGTTGATAAACTTAACTCTCCTTTTAAATATTTATTTTTATTTAATTCATATTTTAATCTGAAATTTTGATTGTTTTTTGTCCTGTTCTCTCGTTAGCCGTGTGGATGTGCTAAAGCTAAGAGGCTCATAGAATAGTGCTAGCTAGTTAGCATCGTTTCTCTTCTGGTTTCCTCCGATATAATGCTTTTTATTTATTTATTTATTTATTTTTGCAGAAACATGAACTAATGACCTGAAGTGTGATCAGGTTTGGAGACGGTGCGCTGACCAGCGTGTTCGAGAACTTAATAGTAAATGTTGAACAGCAGAGACGGAAGAAAAACAATCCATTCGGTCACGTTTTATATATTTTTTACATCATCTGGCGATGGGTCAGATCCAGCTAACAGGCTAGCGGTCGTCCAGAGACCAAACTATAATTATTATTATTAATATCATCGTTACATTTCCGCTCATTCTCTTGCTCGTGATGACTTGTGCAGGGACTTGAACCCAAAGCGAGTGTTTTTCAGTAAGGCACAGAACACACACCCGTCTCTGAAATGTCCATATTTATCTATTTATATTTATTTATTTATTTATTTACACTCAACGTCATTTCCAGCATGACTGCGCGCGAGGCCGCGACAATAGCTCTTACAGTGATCAGATTTTTCGCTAATTCAGTCTGATTCGTACGGTGCGTGTCTGATCTAGCACACCGGCTCACGCTGGGACTCGAGTGTGTTTGAGACATGCAGTTATTTAGCACAATGCTAAAGTGTTAGCTTAATGATTCTGTTACATGTTAGCTACATTAGCCTCGTAGCTCCAGTGCAAAACTACGACGCGTCTGAACTCGGCTCCGGGTGAGAGTCAGCACATCACCGGACTCGGCGTCATGACAACCGGACCACTTGACCACGGTGCGTTTCTCGGACCGAAAACAAACACAATTGCTGTTCTGTGGCTGAAACGCGCACACACGTACATACACACACACACACACACACAAAATACTATTGTTTGTCTAAACTCATTAGCAGCAAAGTTTTGAAATGTTTCCCAGTTTAAAAAATAAAAATAAAAAGTTCAGAGCACTTGAACGCACACACACACACACACACACACACACACACACACACACACAGAATAATGTTAACGGTTTAGTTAGACAACAGTAATCTATCCGGAGCTGAAGAGACGCCGGCTGTAAGTGCATCCTCAAAGAGTTTGTGTAACTCCGTAATATCGTAACGTTTGCCGTTGCCATGGCGATGGTCACGTCTCGCGCCACTCCTCTGGTCGAATGCACAGCTTTTTCCTCAGTCACAAGTTTTTGTCTTTAATTGATGCTGGTTAACAAGAAACAAATTTCAAGTATTCCTGCAACAGGTTAATCCCACATGACCTTTGACCTCAGACGACCCTGCCGCCTCGGAGGTCAATGCTTTTGCTCATCAGCTCTTTTAGTGTTCCGTCATATTGTTTGCAATTTGTCGCCATTTAAACGTTCCTGGTTTGTGAGGTACACGTCTCACAGAGTCTCGCAGCTTCATGCGTTTAAGTCGCACTTCCTGTTTTCCTCATGTTTATTCCTTTGCTCCTGTAACACCTCCCCTAAGCCCCGCCCTCGTTATTAAACCCTGTCATTTTACCCATTTATGGAGTAGCTGTTCGTACTCCTGCCTTCACTCTGTTTAATTCCGTTTAGTAGCCGCGTTTCTTTTGCTCTCCTCATCAGAGCCAATTAGCTTGTGTTCTCCGGAGCGTCTGATTGGTCCTCGGCTCAGTAACTGTATTTGTTCACGGGCCTCGTTTGCGGTACGAATCCTCCGGGTTTGGGCGGAACGTCTGGCTTTAGCGACGGCGTTCGTTTAACAGAAGTCCGAGGAAGTGATCCGTATCCGCTGTAACTATGTTGCCTAGAAACGCCTTGCGAGTCCATCCTGGAAGGCGGTGTGGGCGGAGCCAGGGTACCACGGAAACTGGAGTGGCGTGCCACCATTGCGCCCGGCGATCCGGCATGACGGTGTCCGGAGCCGGTGCGATGAAAACGCTGCCGGTCGAGGGTACCCATTTGTCCAGTGGGCGACGTGGGGACAGACGGCACGTCCACGCGTTTGGTGGGACTGTGCCGGGGCAATGAGGACGACGGCGAATAGGACGAAGTAGCCGAAAAGGACGAGGGTGGGGAATAGGACGTCGGGGAGTAAAGTGATGCTTCCCGACTCGGGACTTTAGGTGGGATTTCTGCCAAGTTCTCCAGGGGCTCAAGCATCAGGTGCGGGCGAGGACGAGGCATGTCGGCCACGATAGCTTTAGGGTTAGCGCTTGTGGTCTCGGTCTCGTTAGCCTCATTAAGGTGCTTCAGAAGCTCATTAAGTGTGTTTCTTGCGTCTACGGAACGCCGGCGCTCCTTTTGGACCGACTTGATGCTGCCGGTATCACCACTCGGAACAGTTTTCTCATGCGTGGCGTTTGGAAGCACGACTGCGCTGGGGATGCTGGGGTTTTGTGGGCTTTTAGGCGGAGCTTCTTTCAGAGACACACACATTTTCCCCTGCGCCCTCTCCCACTGGCTCTTGTTGGGCTGCAGCCCCTTCTGGTGGAGCACCGGCGTGGACTCGGGCGTGGGCAGCGCTGCCAGCTCTGGGTTCTGCCTGCTGAGGATGATGGTTTTGGATTCTGGACTCTTTTCCTCCTTGTCTCCGCTGAAGTAGATCCGGGCCTCTTCCATGGCGCTGGGGAATTCCTTCACCGGACTCTCGAACAGGCCGTTCAGCTTGGTGAAGCTCCCAGTGGAGTCCGATCGCGACGGTACAGATTCCTCATCTTTACTGTGCGGTACCTTGTGAACTTGGTGCGTCCTCTTGTGCAGGAAGATGTCTCTGTAGCAGTAGACCACGGCGCCGGCGATGAACGCCCCCAACAGAAAGGCAGCAAACACGCACGTGATCAGGATGTTCATGTGCACCAGCTGGTTGGAGTCGGCCGCCTGGATCTCCCAAATACCTGCGAACACACAACGACAAAGGAGTGTAAACTCACACTGAACACACACGCATGTACACACTCCAACACAGAGTGAAGAGCTCCTCCTCCTCCTCCTCTTCCTCCTCCACCAGGCATCCGCTCACGTCCTGTGATTTATTTAAGACGTTTGAAGTTAATCCAGCCCCACGGAGCAGAAGTGCATCCAGAGCAGATGAAGGAATCGGATTAGCCGGAAGCTAACAGGATTACGTTAGTAAAGGAGACGGCGTCCACTCAACGCTAA
>CM059210.1:297500-300000 GCA_030347435.1 Clarias fuscus | reverse complement strand
GACACACACACACACACACACACACACACACACTCCGGGTGTGTACCTGACTCTGGTCTTGGTGACCCAGGGCTCGTCTCGGACTGAGGGCACGGCGCCGTCCATCAGCGGGTGTAACTTTATAAACTGCAGCGTTTCATCTGGAAATTCGATGGAGCTTTTGTATGATTCTGCTGATCCGTGACCAGCGCAGCATCCCGGCCTGAACACACACACACACACACAGTGTCACACTCGAGAGGAGCAGCACTCAGCTGTAAACCTACACCCGCTTCCATACGGCTAATTATTCCTCATTAATGATTCATCCCTCCTGTAGTGCGCACTGTTTAGCACACTTCTCTCACTACACCCTCAGTGTCTCTGTACTCTGTAGTACGTGCACACACACACACACACATTAATATGTAAATGTGTGGGTGGTACCTGGGGCGGGGCAGTCTGTCGTCTGGAACCGGAGTCCAGACAGAGTCCGGAGTTTTCTGCTCCTTAAAGCGTCCTTCAAACACCTTCTCGATGTCCGGCATGGAGAACGCACACACTGCTGAGCCTGGGATACTGAGGAACACACACACACACACACACACTCTCCATCATTATCATCACCATTAGTCACATCACCAGTGTGTATCTGTGTGTGTGTGTGTGTGTGTGTGTTACCTGTTGAGCTGAGTAGTGAACACGCCCACTACAGACGGAACGCCGTCGATGGTGATGATGTCAGTGAGCGACTGCAGGACGTCGAAGTAGAAGAAGGACTCCCCGGGGACGGAGCAGTTCAGCCGCGCCTTCACAAACGACGTCCAGTGTTTCTCCAGGACGCGCTGAGACCCACCCAGATCGCTCTTACACACCCGCGCCACACGGGAGTACACCACCTGATAACAGTAGTGTCAGTGATTCAGTGTGTGTGTGTGTGTGTGTGTGTGTGTGTGTGTGTGTGTGTGTGTGTGTGTGTGTGTGTTTTGTGGTCTCGTACCCTCCCGAGGTTGTTGTGTTCTGCTGCAATCTCTCTGAAGAAAAAGTACACATAGTTCCCATAATCCACTGCGTGCAGGAAGTGAGGCTCTGTGGAAGGGACAGAGGACAGAGAGAGACAGGAGACAGAGAGAGACAAGAGAGAGAGACACAAGAGAGAGAGACACAAGAGAGAGAGACAAGAGAGAGAGAAAGACAAGAGAGAGAGACAGGAGAGAGAGAGACAGGAGACAGAGAAGAGATAAAGAGACAGACAGAGAGAGACAGGAGACAGAGAGTGAGACAGGAGCGAGAGAGACAGAGTGAGACAGAGAGTGAGACAGGAGCGAGAGAGACAGAGTGAGACAGAGAGTGAGACGGGAGCGAGAGAGACAGAGAGTGAGACAGGAGCGAGAGAGACAGAGTGAGACAGAGAGTGAGACGGGAGCGAGAGAGACAGAGAGTGAGACAGGAGCGAGAGAGACAGAGTGAGACAGAGAGTGAGACGGGAGCGAGAGAGACAGAGGAGAGAGAGACAGGAGATGATGAGTATTAGTTTAGAACTAGGGCTGCATGTCCAGGTTAATTTGTGTGCAGTAACGCAATAGGGCTCAGTCCCAACCCCCCCCCCCCGCCACACACACACACACACACACACGCACACACACACACACACACACACACACACACACGCATAGGGATTTGGGATGGAGCCACAGGAAGTGGGCAGTTACCAACAAAACCTGGAACACAAAGTGCTTAGCTAGTGCGTAGCTTAGAGTTAGTATCCTTATTATTAATGATATGTGTGTGTGTGTGTGTGTGTGTGTGTGTGTGTGTGTGTGTGTGTGTGTGTGTGTGGGTGTGTTTACCCTTTAGCCATTTGGAGTCGTATTTGATGGTCCTCAGAGCCGAGCCGTCTCCCATACTGCGATAAATCACTGCATCACTCGCCAGGAAGTCAGCAACTGTGGCCGAGTACAGCTTCCCCTCTACACACACACACACACACACACACACACACACAGTAGTAAGACACACAAAGGTGCACTAATGTTTAGGCCCAATGTTGTCTGTGATTATACACAGTGCTTTGTGTGTGTGTGTGTGTGTGTGTACCTGAAAAGAGTGCTACATTGGTCTGTTTAGCATCAAACGGACACCGAGCTAAACCGCTAATCTCCTCTCCATCAAACTCTAGATTATCCAGCTGTGGGAGAGAGATGTGTGTGTTATTACACTCTAATTACAGCTGTGTCACTGTGTGTGTGTGTGTGTGTGTGTGTGTGTGTGTGTGTGCATACCCTGTAGTAACGGCACATGGGGTTGAAGCCGTTAGTGCCACAGATAAAAACAAGATCATCGTTTCTGGGAACCAAAACTTTAATAAAGTTATGGCACTCGTCCTGAGAGACAGAGAGAGAGAGAGAGAGAGAGAGGGAGGGAGGAGACAGTGGAACGTGTCTGTGTGTAAATAAAATTTAAATCAGAAAGTAAACAACAAACAATAAAGATGAGAGAACAGAGAGGAGTGTGTAGAGAG
>CM059210.1:270000-292500 GCA_030347435.1 Clarias fuscus | reverse complement strand
CACACACACACACACAGACCCATGTTGTTTGTATGCAGGTGATCAGCTCTGAGGTTCTCCTGACGAAGCTGGGTGTGGGCGTCGCCGTGCTCTGACTCACAGAGGAACCAATGATGCACCCTAATCAATACAGTCTCATGAATAAATCATCAAAACTCATGAATATTAATGAGCTGCTGCCGAAGCTAGACTTTATGGAGATCAGCGCTTACAGGCCAAGGACCCGGGGCACACGTGTTCATCATCTCACACACACACACACACACACACACACACACACACACACACACACACACACAAACACTCAGCACATGTAACAAATCAACACTAAACTGAACTTTCCCTCACACACACACACAAAACAGTATATCTCTCCCTCACACACAGTAAGTTCATTCATAGAAATCTGTTAATTCTACACTGCATGTGTGTGTGTGTAAATTCTACACTGCGTGTGTGTGTAAATTCTACACTGCGTGTGTGTGTAAATTCTACACTGCGTGTGTGTGTAAATTCTACACTGCGTGTGTGTGTTAATTCTACACTGCGTGTGTGTAAATTCTACACTGTGTGTGTGTAAATTCTACACTGCGCGCATGCGTTAATTCTACACTGCGCGCATGCGTTAATTCTACACTGCGCTAGTGCGTGCTAATTCTACACTGCGCTTGTGCGTGCTAATTCTACACTGCGCTTGTGCGTGCTAATTCTACACTGCGCTTGTGCGTGCTAATTCTACACTGCGCTTGTGCGTGCTAATTCTACACTGCGCTTGTGCGTGCTAATTCTACACTGCGCTTGTGCGTGCTAATTCTACACTGCGCTTGTGCGTGCCAATTCTACACTGCGCATGTGCGTGCCAATTCTACACTGCGCGTGTGCGTGCCAATTCTACACTGCGCTTGTGCGTGCTAATTCTACACTGCGCTTGTGCGTGCTAATTCTACACTGCGCTTGTGCGTGCTAATTCTACACTGCGCTTGTGCGTGCTAATTCTACACTGCGCTTGTGCGTGCCAATTCTACACTGCGCATGTGCGTGCCAATTCTACACTGCGCATGTGCGTGCCAATTCTACACTGCGCGTGTGCGTGCCAATTCTACACTGCGCGTGTGCGTGCTAATTCTACACTGCGTGCGTGTGTTAATTCTACGCTGTGTTAAGACAGGGTGTTAATTCTACACTGCATGTATGTTAATTCTACACTGCGGGTGCGTGTGTTAATTGTGAGGTTTGTCCTATTCTTGCATTATATGATAGGTGAGCTGGGGTCAGTAGGTTGTAGAGCGGGGGGATAGTGAGCAGTGTGTAGTTCGGGGTGGTGAGCGGGATGGTGTGCGGGGTGGTGAGTGGGGTCTAGTGAGCGGGGTGTAGTGGGGGGTGTAGTGCGGGGGGTAGTGAGTGGTGTGGTGTAGTGTGGGGTGTAGAGCCGGGGGTAGTGAGCAGCGTGTAGTTTGGGGTGGTGAGCGGGATGGTGTATGGGGTGGCGAGTGGGGTCTAGTGAGCAGCGTGTAGTGGGGGGTGTAGTGGGGGGTGGTGAGTGGGGGGTGTAGTTTGGGGTGGTGTGCAGGGTGTTCAGGATTAATCAGCCTCCTGGTGTTCAGGTGTGTGATGAAACAGGAGCAGCTGTAACATTGTATCATTATATAAATCATCAACTAATTAAATATTAATGTTACAGACAGAACAGAAACATTAACACGCGCGCAGACAGACAGGCGCGTGCGCACACACAGCTGTAAACTCTAAGTCAAATGAAGTAGAATATTAGGAGTGTGTGTGTGTGTGTGTGTGTGTGTGTGTGTGTGTGTGTGTGTTAAATCCACACGGAGGGGAAAGGTCCGGGATAAAGCTTTCTGATCTCCGGAGCCAAACAGCCCGCTGCCCAAAAACTACACACACACACACACACACACACACGCGCGCGCGCGCTCTCTTATTGTAGACGTAAATCACGTATCGGTGCTTGTGTGAGTGGTGAAGAGTGTGTGTGTGTGTGTGTGAGTGTGTGTGTGTGTGTGTGCAAAATAAATTCGGTCCCAACGCAGAAAACCCTAAAGTGTGTGTGTGTGTGTGTGTTCCAGTACTCACCTCATCTGAATCAGTGTGTGTGTGTGTGTGTGTGTGTGTGTGTGTCCGCGCGCTGAGTCTCTCCGTGTATCCGTGCGTTAGTCCGTGTATCCGCGTGCGCTCCTCTGTGTGTGTGTGTGTGTGTGTGTGTGTATTCCAGTTCGGGTCAAAACAATCCCAGCGCGAGCTCGAACTCCTCCAACTTCTCTCCGCCGAGAAAAAACACTCTCACACACACACACACACTCACACACACACCGAGGCTGAAACCTGACACACACACACACACACGCGCGCGCGCGCACCAATCAGAGACCAGTCCCTCCTCCCCTTGTTCCTCATTAACCACGCCCACTGTGTCACTCGCCCTCTCAGGCCCCGCCTCCCCCCCCCCCCCCCCCCTTCCTCCTCCACCACCAACTGTGGGTCTGGGCTGCTCCCCCTCCTGCACTCCCTCCTGCACTCCCTCCTCTTTCATCTAACAGGCGGAGGGAGGGAGGGAGGGAGGGGACAGGGAGGGACAGGGGGACAACAACAGAAAGAAATATGGGAGATAAATAGATAAAGAGATAGAGAGAAATAAGTAAATATACAGAGAGGCGGGACAGGTAGAGAGAGAGAGAGACAGGGGGACAGAGACAGGGAGACAAATAGGAAGAGGCTGAGGGATGGAGAGAGACAATGAGAGACAATGAGAGACAATGAGAGAGAGAGAGCTGTAGGGGAGGTGTTTAAAAAGATTCATCGACTCTACATGAGGAGAAGAAAGGCAAGGAGGAGAAGTGTGTGTGTGTGTGTGTGTGTGTGTGTGTGTGTTTGAAAGAGAGATGTGGCTCACGCAATGCTTCACGTTTAGACAAGTCTTTATTCAGCAGGGAAAAAATCTCCCACACACACAAATACAGTTATAATAAAGGGTGTTATAACATGGATCATTATTTAATTTATATAAGTGTGCATGTGTGTGTGTGTGTGTGTGTGCACACATTTCACCTCTGGTTATAAACAGAGTTAGCATTCATAGCTAGCATATGCTACCTGTCAGCTACCATTAGATGTGATAGCTAACCGTAACCATGGTAACACACCGGGTGGAGGAGTGAGGAGGGTGACTCACGGCACTCTGAGTCAGGTTCCGGTCCAAACTCGTCACTCAAAGACACCGTGCTCCTCAGGGGGGCACTAGGTTATCAAACAAAAAGGGTGGGGCAGGAAACAGGAAGTTGTGTTACATCAAAGGGTCAAAAAGTAACAGTGTAACAGAGTTAGAGTTTTATATACACTATTATGGGATGGAACAGCTTGAAATGAACAAATTCATAAAAATACATTATTACTAGAGCACACACACACACACACACACACACACACACACACACACACACACTAGGTTACTAGGCTAATAAGACTAATTTCCAAAAAAAAAAAAAAAGATTCCCTGTAGAGTGAACATCCATCTCTGTGTGTGTGCGTGTGTGTGCGTGTGTGTGTGTGTGTGTGTGTGTGTGTGTGAAATTCTCCAGTGACCTAAACTCTGCATTACTGCGACATGTTTGTTAAATCATAAATAAATGTCGTACAGAAGTCCTCATTTCAACTGTGTGTGTGTGTGTGTGTGTGTGTGTGTGTGTGTTATGCTGTTAAATTAATAAAGGACATTTCACGGGTCAAAGCAATTATGCTACAAATGAAGTGTATGAGTGTCGAGAGCTCTCTGGGACGAAACCATTTTATTGCTTCAACAATAAAATGACAGCAGCATAGCTAACACCATGCTAAATACTATTGGTATAAAAGTAGACTACGGCCTCCTTGGTATCTGAGGTAAATTTTGATGTTCCTGATGATGCCTCTCGTTTCCATGATAACTCTGTCTTTACACAGTCTGAATAAAGCACGCCTGGTCATCATGCTAGTTAGCGTTCAATGCTATGTGCAGGGAAAGTGACGTTATAAATCCACAGAGTTTTTTCTTCATGATTTCAGAAGGAGTCTGAGGGAACATCAACATTCCGGATCGTTCCATCTCCTGGAGCTTTAGTTGTGTAAAATAATAATAATAATAATAATAATAATAATAATAATAAAACAGTGTGCTAGCGGGTGTTTAATGCTAAGTGTGCTTGCTGGAGTGTTAGCCCAATGCTAAGTGTGAGTAATGTGTAATATTGGCAATACAGAGTGTTTTTATCAGCACGTCTGAGGTAAAAGTCAACATTCTGAAAGTTCCTGTTTCTCAGATTGTTTACATGTCACAGAGTAGCATCTAGGCTCCTTACCTTTAACCATGTGTGTGTCTGTGTGTGTATGTGTGTGTGCATGTGTGTGTTGGATTGGCACAATAATGCTAGCATTAAATCCTGATCATCACCATGAGGTGTGAATGTGTATCAGTGATGAATACAGCTGAACTCCATTGCTATTTACCCAGATGCCTACACACACACACGCGCGCGCACACACACACACACACACACAGACACAGACAATGACTTTCATTGCTAATGCAGATTAACAAAACATGCTAACACTCTGAATTAGCATCTCAATTGAGCAGCAGGATGGAGCTGCTACTGCGCTATCGCTGTCCTCTATTGTTCCAGAGTAGGGAAGTGTGCTGTGTGTGTGTGTGTGTGTGTGTGTGTGTGTGTGTGTGTGTGTGTGTGCGTGCGCATGTGTGAATGGTTTGGTATTATCCTTTTGCTAAATGAAGACGAGTTGCAATCAGAGCCAACGAGTCTTGTGTGTGTGTGTGTGTGTGTGTGTAAAAACTAGAGTGGTTATAACATATTCATTATTAAGTGTTGTGCGCTAAATGTGTGTGTGAAATCAGCACACGGTCAACATACGGCCAGGAAAGTTCTTTACCCACAGGTGTGTACACTGTGTATTAATTTAATAATAAACAATGTGTGTATGTGTGTGTGTGTGTGTGTGTGTGTGTGTGTGTAGATGCTGGAGTTTGAAGCTGATCTTTCAGCCATTGTTCCTTCTTTGTTCATCAAAGAAAGACCAGCCAGCTTCTGTATGCGTGTGTGTGTGTGTGTGTGTGTGTGTGTAAGAATATTCCTGTCTGGAGTCGGCTCGTCCGGCCAACTGACTCTGGACAGGACAAAAATATTCATACACACAGCAGTTGGTGCAGGAGCATGCATGTGTGTGTGTTCTTCTTTTGTTCTTAGCATCAGTGTTTCACGTTAGCGCTTAGCTTGGGGCGAGTTCAAACCTGATTAAACCTCTGACTCTTAACACAGAACATTAAGCACTGAATCATAATCTTACACACAGGTGCGGCACACACACTCACTGCACGCTATCCCCCGACAAGTCACAACACTTACAGCTAACGCGCACACGCACGCTCATGCCGAAATCTGTGTTTACGCCAAAAGCTGGGGCTCAGTGCCAAACAGGTTAGCATTCTGGCTAACATAATTCACCTGTCTGCTCTGTTTAACACTGAGACAGCTACTGCGTTCAGCTCCCTTCTGTAACGCTGCTATCACTAACCAAGAGGCATTACCCAAACACACACACGTCTCTGAGGAGACACACACGTCTCTGAGGAGTATGTGTCCTCCTCCGTGTGTTTATTTACTCTGAGAAGTTGTGAATTTATATAAAAATATATATTTTTAGGACCTTAAAATAACCAGCAGGACAGAAGGTTAGAGAATAAAGTCTTCTCTCACGACCAGGTTTGTCAGGAGAACCAGCATGGAGCAAGAACTGACCCTTTGGGAGGAACTGTTAGAAACCCTAAGGAGGACCATGAGGAACCATCACGGGGAACCGTAAGGAGAGACCCTGTAAGGAACCCTAAGGAGAAACCATTTGAGAAACCCTGCGATAAATCATGATGAGGAGCCATGAAAAACCAAAAGGAACCATTATGAGGAACCCTGAGGAGGAACCATATAGAGGAACCATGTAGAACCTGATGAACCGTGAGCTCCTGCAGTGAGGCTGAGAGGAGGTGGAGGTGAGCTTCTCCTGTAGGTGTGATGTAGAGCAAGTTCTTCTGGGAAGAACAGGAGAGACTGAGACTTAAACAAACACAGTGGGTGGAGCCTGGAACAAGTTAAATTTTATGCAAAACAGAAATGTGCAAGCGACCAACAGGGCTGAGGCATGAAAGAGCTCAGACTGCTGAGCCAGAACTTCATCACAACAACAACAACAACAACAACAACAACAACATCAACATCATCAACACAACAATATAAAACAATAATAATACTAAAGTTGTTGTTTTTATTGTTAATGAAATACATGAAAAAAACTATTATGTAAGTGTGTGTGTGTGTGTGTGTGTGTGTGTGTGTGTGTGTGTGTGTGTGTGTGTGTGTGTGCTCAAGCATCTTTTATCTTGTGGGAAGTACTGACATACTGATACACTTTCACTTGCCACTAGAGACAGCTGACACACACACACACACACACACACACACACACACACACACACACACACACACACACACACACACACACACACACACGCACACACAGGAATTACACAGACACACACAGACAGGCATGTATTAAAATATGCTTACTGTATACTGCATCTGTGATTGTGTGTGTGTGTGTGTGTGTGTGTGTGTGTGTGTGTGTGTGTGTGTGTGTGTGTGAGGGTATGTGTGTGTGTGTGTGTGTAGGGGGTTTCCTTACATTTTCATACTGGTGAATCACACACACACACACACACACACACACACACACACACACACACAGACACTGATAATGATGTGTAATTTGATGTTATGGTTATTAGTATTTAATGACATGATGAGGCTGATAATGAAATTTGTGCTTCAGTGATTTTACAGCCTGAGTGCACTGTGTCCTTCAATCACTCCTTATTAAAGACTTTGATAAACAAATAAACAAACAAATAAACAAGCTAATAAAACAAGCTAATAAAATAAAAACTGAATCCAGCTGCAGAAACTAAAACCAGGAGTTGTGTTAGTGATAGTGCTGTGGTCACACACCTTATACTGAACAGAGTGAAGGGTCCTCAGTCTGCAGAATGATCTACTGTACACACACACACACACACACACACACACACACACTTGTCCATTTGTGATGAAGGATGGAAGTCCAGTATGGCAGACGCTCATCAGAGGAACAACGAGAAACACACATTTAATATTAATCAGCACATACACCCATGTGCACACACACACACACACACACACACACACACACACACGCACACACACACACACACACACACACACACACACAGCACGACCTGACCAAATGCTGCAGGGAGCAGCAGGGAGCTGGCAGGCCTGGTGGAGACATCGGCATATGTCACACATTTGCTGTGTGTGTGTGTGTGTGTGTGTGTGATGCCTTTTGTACAATTAAAAGTGTCAATATGGTGTTTCTTAAAGGCTTGTTATCATTATAAGACTGAGTGTGTGTGTGTGTGTGTGTGTGTGTGTGTGTGTGTGTGTGTGTGTGTGTGTGTGTGTGATTATAAAGGTGTACCAGACTATAATTACACATCCACACCTCAGAGTTTTTGTTCAGATGTTAGCACCGTCTGTGTGTGTGTTGTTTTGATATTAAACTCTGCACGCATCACTTCCTGTGTGGGAGGAGCCACTGTTTGTTTAATCCCTTTTAGACTGGCTGTTTACAAACACATTGCTTTTTTATTATAATAAACAAATACATAATTATTTAAAATGTGTGTTAATATCAGGAACATTCTGATGTAGTGTTTGTGTGTGTGTTTGTGTGTGTGTCTGAAGGGGCGGGGCTTAGGGGGAAATCAACCAGACAATAGGAAACGTGTCCATCTAACACCACCACATCAGTCAGCTTAGTTTTAACACTTAGACTGAAACATAATTATTAATCAGACTCTATTTAGCATGCTAGCAATCTTTGCTAACAACGTAACATCCAGGTGCTATGCTAGCTCTAGCGGTTAGCCTTTGTGCTATCCCTGTTTTAACCTCCTGCTGAGGAGAAATCCGGAGCCAGGGCGAGACGACCCTCTGCAGGAAAAGTGTTAAAGTGATGAGTGTGTGATGTCGTCAAGGTCGTCAGTACCGTCTTCTGATTTTACACTGTGACTCCGGTGTAGCGTTCAGGTTCAGGTTCAGGTTCAGGTCACATCGGTTTTGTATTGTTACACAAAGCTTGTTGACGTGATCAGTGTAAAGCTGGAACACCTGGCTCAGGTGAAGGTCTCCGCCCTGCTGCTCCACGCTGCTCCACTGCTTGTGTGTATTGTCCTCTCTGTCACGCAAGATCAACATACACCTGAGTGCGCACACAAACACACACCAACAGAGCAGCCTACTCAACCTCCAAATTACATAACATGCATTATATAAAACACACACACACACACACACACACACACACACTGTGGCCTGGGTGAATTACAGCTACTATTTTTATTCCAGCACTGACGCAGGTTTTACCACAAGAAAGACACACACCTGAACACACACCTGAACACACACCTGAACACACACACACCATTCAGTTCATCTGACCTGCTAGAAAACTTTATCTTAAATGTCCCACATTAGGCCTTAAACACTGTCTAATACTGATGTAGCAGTGGACTTGATTCTGTCTCAGGCACTGATTAGACAGAATGTTCACACACACCACCACTGAGTCACATGACTCCAAGCGTGTAGACGATTTGTAGACGAATCCTGAGGTGAATTACATACAGTCATAGATGACTTCTCACATTGATCACTTTTTTTGATGACTAGCGTTAGTACGAGTCGTTGACGGTTAAATTGTTTGTAGAAACAGTTAAAATATTGAATCTAATAATAATCTGCTGATCTGTAATGTAATGAGTGATATGATTATGATGATTATTATTATTATTATTATTATTATTATTATTATTATTAGAGGTTGAAGTCCACGTCCATGTCTGTGTGTCTCTCTGTACAGCAGAACTCTCTGTCTCACTTATTAATACACAGAAATCACATTCTGTAAGGTCGAGTATCTGACGCCTTGTTTACACTAAGTTGTACTTCTTTGGTGCTCAGACAAATACACTCCCTGTTCGGTAATCGGAGAGAGAATCACAGATGAGAAATGGAAAAAGTCGATCAGATAAAGATGAAGTTTTGTCTTAAAACGACTCCGGCGTGTTAAAATTCACTTATACCACTTCAGCGCTGTTATTTCAGCCAAAGTGAGAATATGAACTAATCCCAGTCAAAATATTCACTTTATCTTTTCTCATTAATATCTATCGGTGCAGGTGTTTGTTTACATTGAGACAGTAGCGCATTAGTAGATTATTTTAAAGTAGATTATTAAATCCCACACATAACTGTTCATAACATCACTTTTACTCAACATTTAGATTCACTGATGGTGCAGATTAAACTTCAGAGATCCAGAGATCTAAGTGCTGCAGAAGATTCAGTCAATTCTGTCAAGCAGTTGATTTAAGACACGCCCACAGTTTGACACATACACAGTACGCTAAAGCTTGTGGTTTATAGTTTTTTTTTTTTTGGATTTTTCCCCGATTATCTCCCTGATTTAATTGTGTCCAATTCCTCCCCGTCACTAGGGGGCTCCACATTAAGGCTACTACTACCACTCAGCCGGGAGGGCCGAAGACTATCACGTGTTTCCTCCGAACCACGTGACGCCAGCCAACTGCATCTTTTCGAACTGCTCGCTCACGCACCGTTGTGGGCGGAGTAACACACTCGGAGACCGGCGCTATCCGCTCCTTCTGCTCGCGTGGGCTCACAGACGCCCCTGATTGGCTGTAGAGTCGTGATTAATGTGGGAGCACTAAGTACCTCTCATCCCCTCCCCTCTGAGAGAGCTCGGCCAATCAGCTCTCTCTAGACCTCCGGCTGTGAGAGGTTACAGCACCACCCGGGAATCAAACTCAAGCGAGCACTGAACCACTGCACCACTCGGAGGCCCGTGGTTTAGAATTTGGCACAAAATTGCTCATAACTATCCTTCTACTCAACATTTCTGTTAAATTCCAGTCAGCAAGTTTTTGCAGACATACAGACATACAGACATAGTAGACCTATAGACCTGGTGGAATTCTGACTAATGTACAAACAAAACCTTCATTTTATTTCTATAGACTCCTGAAGTGAATCACAACAATGTATTGATAACTCCTGGAATTAATCACTTACATTATTGAATCACTTGTAGCTGCTGTAACTCTTCATACAACACTCAACTGTCTTACAGCCACTAAAAACTTGCCACCCATGGATGTGTTTGTTTTGTTTAAGGTGGATTTAACTCTTTTCTTATATATACAATACACCTCTCTCTCTCTCTCTTACTGTCTCTTACTCTATTGAAACATCTTCCATTTTTCTTTTGTTCCTCCACTGTTTGTCCCTCCAGTCTTTTTTTTTGTATAGCTCCAGCCTGTCCCTCACTCTCTCTCTCTCTCTCTCTCTCTCTCTCTCTCTCTCTCTCTATTTAGCAATGGTGTCATGAGCATCTCTGGTTTCTGAGCCCTGAATGTGTGGCCATTGCCCTCGTTCATCCTCATGCATCATAGGTTCTCTCCATCCGAAACAATGGAAAGACATTCAATCCTCACCCATCACACAGCACATTAACTTCTCACTTAGAACGAAACTGTTAGAGAGCTGTCTCCACTGGAGCTGTCTCCATTAGAGCAACTACATCACTGAGAGAAACAGGAGACAGACGAGAACAGCACATCATACAGTGCACAGACCATTCCGTTACAGTACAGCAGGGTAACACTGACAAATTTCAGACTAATGGGGTTCGGGACAGGAAGTAGAGTGTGTGGTGTAGTAACGGGACAGGAAGTGGAGTGTGTGGTGTAGTACTCTGTACAGGAAGTGGAGTGTGTGGTGTAGTACTCTGTACAGGAAGTGGAGTGTGTGGTGTAGTACTCTGTACAGGAAGTGGAGTGTGTGGAGAGGTACTCTGTACAGGAAGTGGAGTGTGTGGTGTAGTACTCGGTACAGGAAGTGGAGTGTGTGGTGTAGTACTCTGTACAGGAAGTGGAGTGTGTGGTGTATTACTCTGTACAGGAAGTGGAGTGTGTGGTGTATTACTCTGTACAGGAAGTGGAGTGTGTGGTGTAGTACTCTGTACAGGAAGTGGAGTGTGTGGTGTATTACTCTGTACAGAAAGTGGAGTGTGTGGTGTAGTACTCGGTACAGGAAGTGAAGTGTGTGGTGTAGTAACGGGACAGGAAGTGGAGTGTGTGGTGTAGTACTCTTTACAGGAAGTGAAGTGTGTGGTGTATTACTCTGTACAGGAAGTGGAGTGTGTGGTGTAGTACTCTGTACAGGAAGTGGAGTGTGTGTTGTAGTACTCTGTACAGGAAGTGGAGTGTGTGGTGTAGTACTCGGTACAGGAAGTGGAGTGTGTGGTGTAGTATTCGGTACAGGAAGTGGAGTGTGTGTTGTAGTACTCGGTACAGGAAGTGAAGTGTGTGGTGTAGTAACGGGACAGGAAGTGGAGTGTGTGGTGTAGTACTCTTTACAGGAAGTGAAGTGTGTGGTGTATTACTCTGTACAGGAAGTGGAGTGTGTGGTGTAGTACTCGGTACAGGAAGTGGAGTGTGTGGTGTAGTACCCTGTACAGGAAGTGGAGTGTGTGGTGTAGTACTCGGTACAGGAAGTGAAGTGTGTGGTGTAGTACTCCGTACAGGAAGTGGAGTGTGTGGTGTAGTACTCGGTACAGGAAGTGAAGTGTGTGGTGTAGTACTCTGTACAGGAAGTGGAGTGTGTGGTGTAGTAACGGGACAGGAAGTGGAGTGTGTGGTGTATTACTCTGTACAGGAAGTGGAGTGTGTGGTGTAGTACTCTGTACAGGAAGTGGAGTGTGTGGTGTAGTACTCGGTACAGGAAGTGGAGTGTGTGGTGTAGTAACGGGACAGGAAGTGGAGTGTGTGGTGTAGTACTCTTTACAGGAAGTGGAATGTGTGGTGTAGTACCCTGGACAGGAAGTGGAGTGTGTGGTGTAGTACTCGATTCAGGAAGTAGAGTGTGTGGTGTAGTAATGGGACAGGAAGTGGAGTGTGTGGTGTAGTACTCCGTACAGGAAGTGGAGTGTGTGGTGTAGTAACAGGACAGGAAGTGGAGTGTGTAGTGTAGTACTCTGTACAGGAAGTGGAGTGTGTGGTGTAGTAACAGGACAGGAAGTGGAGTGTGTAGTGTAGTACTCTGTACAGGAAGTGGAGTGTGTGGTGTAGTACTCGGTACAGGAAGTGGAGTGTGTGGTGTAGTACTCGGTACAGGAAGTGGAGTGTGTGGTGTAGTACTCTGTACAGGAAGTGGAGTGTGTGGTGTAGTAATGGGACAGGAAGTGGAGTGTGTGCTGTAGTACTCTGTACAGGAAGTGAAGTGTGTGGTGTAGTACTCCGTACAGGAAGTGGAGTGTGTGGTGTAGTAACGGGACAGGAAGTGGAGTGTGTGGTGTAGTACTCTGTACAGGAAGTGGAGTGTGTGGTGTAGTACTCTGTACAGGAAGTGGAGTGTGTGGTGTAGTACTCTGTACAGGAAGTGAAGTGTGTGGTGTAGTACTCTGTACAGGAAGTGGAGTGTGTGGTGTAGTACTCTGTACAGGAAGTGGAGTGTGTGGTGTAGTACTCTGTACAGGAAGTGGAGTGTGTGGTGTAGTACTCGATTCAGGAAGTGGAGTGTGTGGTGTAGTACTCTGTACAGTAAGTGAAGTGTGTGGTGTAGTACTCCGTACAGGAAGTGGAGTGTGTGGTGTAGTACTCCGTACAGGAAGTGGAGTGTGTGGTGTAGTACTCTGTACAGGAAGTGGAGTGTGTGGTGTAGTACTCTGTACAGGAAGTGGAGTGTGTGGTGTAGTACTCGATTCAGGAAGTGGAGTGTGTGGTGTAGTACTCTGTACAGTAAGTGAAGTGTGTGGTGTAGTACTCCGTACAGGAAGTGGAGTGTGTGGTGTAGTACTCCGTACAGGAAGTGGAGTGTGTGGTGTAGTAACAGGACAGGAAGTGTAGTGTGTAGTGTAGTACTCTGTACAGGAAGTGGAGTGTGTGGTGTAGTAACAGGACAGGAAGTGGAGTGTGTAGTGTAGTACTCTGTACAGGAAGTGGAGTGTGTGGTGTAGTACTCGGTACAGGAAGTGGAGTGTGTGGTGTAGTACTCGGTACAGGAAGTGGAGTGTGTGGTGTAGTACTCTGTACAGGAAGTGGAGTGTGTGGTGTAGTAATGGGACAGGAAGTGGAGTGTGTGCTGTAGTACTCTGTACAGGAAGTGAAGTGTGTGGTGTAGTACTCCGTACAGGAAGTGGAGTGTGTGGTGTAGTAACGGGACAGGAAGTGGAGTGTGTGGTGTAGTACTCTGTACAGGAAGTGGAGTGTGTGGTGTAGTACTCTGTACAGGAAGTGGAGTGTGTGGTGTAGTACTCGGTACAGGAAGTGAAGTGTGTGGTGTAGTACCCTGTACAGGAAGTGGAGTGTGTGGTGTAGTACTCGGTACAGGAAGTGGAGTGTGTGGTGTAGTACTCGGTACAGGAAGTGGAGTGTGTGGTGTAGTACTCGATTCAGGAAGTGGAGTGTGTGGTGTATTACTCTGTACAGGAAGTGAAGTGTGTGGTGTAGTACTCCGTACAGGAAGTGGAGTGTGTGGTGTAGTACTCTGTACAGGAAGTGGAGTGTGTGGTGTAGTACCCTGTACAGGAAGTGGAGTGTGTGGTGTAGTACTCGGTACAGGAAGTGGAGTGTGTGGTGTAGTACTCTGTACAGGAAGTGGAGTGTGTGGTGTAGTACCCTGTACAGGAAGTGGAGTGTGTGGTGTAGTACTCGGTACAGGAAGTGGAGTGTGTGGTGTAGTACTCTGTACAGGAAGTGGAGTGTGTGGTGTAGTACCCGGTACAGGAAGTGGAGTGTGTGGTGTAGTACTCGGTACAGGAAGTGGAGTGTGTGGTGTAGTACTCTGTACAGGAAGTGGAGTGTGTGGTGTAGTACTCTGTACAGGAAGTGGAGTGTGTGGTGTAGTACTCTGTACAGGAAGTGGAGTGTGTGGTGTAATACTCGATTCAGGAAGTGGAGTGTGTGGTGTAGTACTCTGTACAGGAAGTGAAGTGTGTGGTGTAGTACTCCGTACAGGAAGTGGAGTGTGTGGTGTAGTACTCCGTACAGGAAGTGGAGTGTGTGGTGTAGTAACAGGACAGGAAGTGTAGTGTGTAGTGTAGTACTCTGTACAGGAAGTGGAGTGTGTGGTGTAGTAACAGGACAGGAAGTGGAGTGTGTAGTGTAGTACTCTGTACAGGAAGTGGAGTGTGTGGTGTAGTACTCGGTACAGGAAGTGGAGTGTGTGGTGTAGTACTCGGTACAGGAAGTGGAGTGTGTGGTGTAGTACTCTGTACAGGAAGTGGAGTGTGTGGTGTAGTAATGGGACAGGAAGTGGAGTGTGTGCTGTAGTACTCTGTACAGGAAGTGAAGTGTGTGGTGTAGTACTCCGTACAGGAAGTGGAGTGTGTGGTGTAGTAACGGGACAGGAAGTGGAGTGTGTGGTGTAGTACTCTGTACAGGAAGTGGAGTGTGTGGTGTAGTACTCTGTACAGGAAGTGGAGTGTGTGGTGTAGTACTCTGTACAGGAAGTGGAGTGTGTGGTGTAGTACTCTGTACAGGAAGTGGAGTGTGTGGTGTAGTACTCGGTACAGGAAGTGAAGTGTGTGGTGTAGTACTCTGTACAGGAAGTGGAGTGTGTGGTGTAGTACCCTGTACAGGAAGTGGAGTGTGTGGTGTAGTACTCGGTACAGGAAGTGAAGTGTGTGGTGTAGTACTCTGTACAGGAAGTGGAGTGTGTGGTGTATTACTCTGTACAGGAAGTGGAGTGTGTGGTGTAGTACTCTGTACAGGAAGTGGAGTGTGTGTTGTAGTACTCTGTACAGGAAGTGGAGTGTGTGTTGTAGTACTCTGTACAGGAAGTGGAGTGTGTGGTGTATTACTCTGTACAGGAAGTGGAGTGTGTGGTGTAGTACTCTGTACAGGAAGTGGAGTGTGTGTTGTAGTACTCTGTACAGGAAGTGGAGTGTGTGTTGTAGTACTCTGTACAGGAAGTGGAGTGTGTGGTGTAGTACTCTGTACAGGAAGTGGAGTGTGTGGTGTAGTACTCGGTACAGGAAGTGGAGTGTGTGGTGTAGTACTCGGTACAGGAAGTGGAGTGTGTGGTGTAGTACTCTGTACAGGAAGTGGAGTGTGTGGTGTAGTAATGGGACAGGAAGTGGAGTGTGTGCTGTAGTACTCTGTACAGGAAGTGAAGTGTGTGGTGTAGTACTCCGTACAGGAAGTGGAGTGTGTGGTGTAGTAACGGGACAGGAAGTGGAGTGTGTGGTGTAGTACTCTGTACAGGAAGTGGAGTGTGTGGTGTAGTACTCTGTACAGGAAGTGGAGTGTGTGGTGTAGTACTCTGTACAGGAAGTGGAGTGTGTGGTGTAGTACTCTGTACAGGAAGTGGAGTGTGTGGTGTAGTACTCGGTACAGGAAGTGAAGTGTGTGGTGTAGTACTCTGTACAGGAAGTGGAGTGTGTGGTGTAGTACCCTGTACAGGAAGTGGAGTGTGTGGTGTAGTACTCGGTACAGGAAGTGAAGTGTGTGGTGTAGTACTCTGTACAGGAAGTGGAGTGTGTGGTGTATTACTCTGTACAGGAAGTGGAGTGTGTGGTGTAGTACTCTGTACAGGAAGTGGAGTGTGTGTTGTAGTACTCTGTACAGGAAGTGGAGTGTGTGTTGTAGTACTCTGTACAGGAAGTGGAGTGTGTGGTGTATTACTCTGTACAGGAAGTGGAGTGTGTGGTGTAGTACTCTGTACAGGAAGTGGAGTGTGTGTTGTAGTACTCTGTACAGGAAGTGGAGTGTGTGGTGTAGTACTCTGTACAGGAAGTGGAGTGTGTGGTGTAGTACTCGGTACAGGAAGTGGAGTGTGTGGTGTAGTATTCGGTACAGGAAGTGGAGTGTGTGTTGTAGTACTCGGTACAGGAAGTGGAGTGTGTGGTGTAGTACTCGGTACAGGAAGTGGAGTGTGTGGTGTAGTACTCGGTACAGGAAGTGGAGTGTGTGTTGTAGTACTCTGTACAGGAAGTGGAGTGTGTGTTGTAGTACTCTGTACAGGAAGTGGAGTGTGTGGTGTAGTACTCTGTACAGGAAGTGGAGTGTGTGGTGTAGTACTCTGTACAGGAAGTGGAGTGTGTGGAGAGGTACTCTGTACAGGAAGTGGAGTGTGTGGAGAGGTACTCTGTACAGGAAGTGGAGTGTGTGGAGAGGTACTCCTTGGGTATAATCATAAACAGCAGAATGCTTTCCAGTTTGATTCTGGTTTTGTTTAGCGTGACTCTGTGTCTGATCATCTGGTTTCTGCAATAGTGTGTGTGATCTGATTATCGTGGGTTCTCCAGTTCTGGAACCTGCTACACTTCCTCATTCTGTCATGTTTAAACACATAATCCGGTTACAGCTGCTCGCCCACTCGCCTTCTCCCCTGCCGAGTCCTGACACGACTCAGTGGACAAGCAAGGGCAGCACAAGGCCACAAAGTGTGTGTGTGTGTGTGTGTGTGTGTGTGTGTGTGTGTGTGTGTGTGTGTGTGAATGAGCTGTAAACACTTCTGCTCAGCCCTTTGTGTTCCCACTCGCTCTCTAATATCCAGCTAAATCTATCTAAATCCATCACTGAACCTTCACTTACACACAGACACACACACACAAACCAAACACAAGATAAAAGAACAGACACAGAGAGACTAAAGTCTAGACATTTTTGTCATGTAGTGTCATGAAGGCCTGTCCACTTTCAGACTTTTCATTTGATTGACAGTTTGAATGACCAATCACACCACTGATTTGTGTGATAGGGTTTAATATGGAGTGTTTGTAAATCTTTTAACAATTCAATTCAATTAATTTTTATAGCGCGTTTAACAATTGTCATAGCCGCAAACCAGCTTTACACAATCAAAAGAATTATTTAAGTGTGTATGAGATGTGAGTGTGTGTGAATCAGAATGATCAGATGGTCCCTGATGAACGAGCCGAGGGCGACGGTGCCGAGGGAAAAACTCCCTGAGATGGTAACAGGAAGAAACCTTGAGAGGAACCAGACTCCAAAAAATTAACAAGGCAGATTTTACATAATATAATTACTTTCAGTTTACTCATAATAATCATATTTGTTTATTTAAAATGTTTTTTTCGATTAAGGTTAACGTAATCTTGTCTCAACTTGACCGTACACTTTCCTAATACGTTGTCTAAACACGAAACATTCATGTTAAGTCAACATTTCGTACATACAGCAGGGGGCAGTAGCGAGACGCCAGCTGTCATGAAACAGAAGAACAAGACGAATCAATCTACACCTGCGCTAAGTTAATGGACACTCTGTCCGCGCGCGTTACGTTATGTCCGTTTTGACAGAGGGAGGTCAACACCTGAAAAAGGTAAGATTTTTCCTCAGATATATTTTTTTTCACCAATATATATAAGTATTTAACTTTGGCCTGCTTCTGTAGTTTTAGAGAGGCCGAGTGTTTTAGACTGAAGTTAGCCAGCTAACGGATTTAGCCACGTGTCACAGGTCGGTCCACTGCATAACTTTCCATTATTTGGCGAAAAGTATATAAGTAGATAAGTATATATATATATATAGCAGAAGTAATGGTACCGGTGGGCTCTTCAGAATATCACAATATCCATTTAGCCTTCAAAAATGATAAGATAAAGCTGCTATTAGATGGACTCAGATCACCGGTGTACTTAGCAAAGTGTTTTCAAGTTTGTGAGAAATCAGTGTGGAGCAAAAGTTAGTGATCAAATACTAAACAACATTTACAGGGAAAAATGCAAACAGGCTCTTTGGAATTCTGTTTTTTTCTGTATTTGATAGGAAAAAAATAGGGTAAATTGTTAATTTTGTTAATATGGTAAATTAAATAATGTTTAGTTGATATTATTGAAAGGTTGTGCATCCCTTTTTTTTTTATTTTTGTGGGTCACATCATGATTTTCTTCTTATGTAAAACATGCCCAGAATACTGTTGAAAGAAAAGTTGAAGATAACCAATTTTAATGTTTTTTTTGTTTTGTTTTTGTTTTGTTAAACACAATTTTCCTCCCTCTTTAAATGTTTCAAAGTTGACAGAAGTGTTGGAAAAGAAAAACTAAAAAAATAGAATATGTTGCATATTGTGTACAGTATGTCTTTTGCATTGTTGGACTATAATATTCTCAATTTCTCGATTTCTGTGCTGCATTTCAAACAGTGCCAATTGTTATTAAAATACTTGTGACAGTAATCTTGTTGTGAATAAAGACCCTTACAAATGTTAGTTGAGTTTAACTGTGGAACATGTTGACAAGAAAAAAATAATTAAACCCAACATTTCATTTTTTTAGTGTGTGAATTAGATTGTAAGTGTTTTATGAAAGTATGGCACCTGTTATAAGTTGTTCCCTAATAAAAAAGGATGAATTACATATTTACTGCCTCTGGAGTCTTTAAGAGTCACTAAAGCGTGGGAAAATAGGGCTGGTATACATTATGATATAACATCTAGTTGTACAGTAGTAACATAAGTAGCACAAAGAACTTTAGACTTAGAATTGTCAATAATAATGGAGTATCATTGTGTAATTGTAATGTAATTGAATTATGTCTATCAATTGCTATTACAGTAAATGATGAAGATTATGTTAAGTCAACATGATTCTTTCACACAAGTTTAACATGAATTAAACATTTTGGTTTAGCAGGCAAAAATTTGGTAATTTGACCACATTTTGATGATGTGGGACCGATGTACACATTAAGATCAAGTAAATTCAAAGGATTATTTTTTTCAGTGCAGACTGAACAGGGAACCCATCCTCATCTGGGTGATAACGGATAGCAGGAATTGATCTGCACTCATACTGTGTGTTAGGAGGCTGGCAGTTCAGTATAATAGTTGATAATAGATTGATAGTTAATAGATGTTAATATGGAGTCCAGGTAGTTATTGGAGGCTCAGGTAGACTTTTCAGTCCTTCAGAAATTCCAGTCCTGAACTATCGAGCGACTGTAGCCAAGTGCTCAGAGAAACGGCCGTCAACATCACTCTACCGTCTTCATAGTAGAGTGAAACCGTCCCCAGACATCGGACGCATCCCAAAGAGACACACGGGACATCCATGTGACAAGATCTCCAACCAGAAGCGAGGCACCAGGACGACTCAGGCAGGTCCAGAAGGCATCAATGGCATGGCAAAGTCTGGATCAATGGCAGCTCAGGAACGACATGTGTAGCTCGACAGAGAGAGGGAAAGAGAGAGAGAGAAGAGGGAGAGAGAACAGGAGAGAGAACAGTTAGGTCTGGTCACAGTCAACATGTATAAGGTGAATGTATATTTAGTGTAGAGTGCAAGCAGGGACTCCGGCAGGACTAACTATGACATCATCACTAAAAGGGAGAGCCAGAAGGAAACACAGACATGAGGGGGAACTGAGATGTAAAGCAACCAATCACCTCACCGTCAACAAACCTGAGTGAACAATGAGAGTGGGGAGGACAGCATCTAAACATACCAGTTCACCAGAATACTCTACGTCCATGAGTCCCCCAGATCTGCTCCTTTACCTAAGGCTAATCTATTTACAAAAATGCTGCGCTAAATAAATAGGTTTTTAGCCTAGACTTAAACACTGAGACTCCCGAACACTATTTGGAAGGTTATTCCATAACTTTGGGCTTTGTAAGAAAATGCTCTGCTGATAGAACAGAAAGGCCATCTAAAATTACAGTGTTCCAAAATCTTACTTCTAGCTGCATGCGGTCCTATGACTAGAACTTCTGTCTTATCAGGATTAAGCAGAAGGAAGTTAATTAGCATCCAGTCTCTTATATCCTTTACACATTGCTCAACTTTAGCAAGATGGTTTCTCTCATCTGGTTTTGCGGAGACGTATAACTGTGTGTCATCAGCATACCAGTGAAAATTAATATCATGCTTATGGATTATGTTGCCCAAAGGAAGCATGTAAAAGAGAAAAAAGCAGTGGGCCTAAAACCGGACCCTGTGAGACACCAAACTCCACTAGAGAACATGCAGAATAATCACCATTTAAATCTACAAACTGATAACGATCAGTCAAATAGGATCTGAGCCAGGAGAGGGCAGTTCCCTTAATTCCTACTACCTTTTCTAATCTGTGAAGGAGAATACTATGATCAATGGTGTCAAAAGCTGCACTGAGGTCGAGTAACACAAGTATAGTGACGCAACCCTGATCAGAGGCCCATAGGAGGTCGTTTACTACTTTAACAAGTGCTGTCTCTGTGCTGTGATGAGGCCTAAATCCTGACTGATACACTTTATTTCTATGTAGATATGAGCATAGCTGCTCCGCTACTATCTTTTCCAGAATCTTAGAGATAAGGGGGACTAACAGACTCTGTCTTTTCTGAGATGTTATTTATAATTATCTGAGAAAGTGACATCACTCCTGATTGTAGCTTCGGTTAGCCATGCAGCTGAGCTAGCATTAGCACGAGAGAACGTCCTGGATGTAGCGTGCACTGACTATATGCGCAAACAATATAATACGCTTCGGATTTGCTCATCTTTCTCAATGTTCGTTAGAGTTTTTTGTGGAGGCTGGAGTGACACAACCTGACCCCTAGTGGCTGTAATATGTCACTACACCTCGTCTAAAATAAGTCCAATTCAGGCATTTCTTGAATACATATTAGTGCTGGGGAAATTCGCTATATATATCAAATTGAATTGAACTAAAATTAATTGTTGTCTTACTGATGTGTGAAAGACAAGTGTGTGTGTGTGTTATGATGAGCCCGACCCTGCTGTTCCTGTGTGTATGGGTGTAACACAATATGCAATACCTGCGCTGTGTGCTGAGGTCAGGTGAACAGTGTTTACTCCTCAAAAAGTTATCACTGCTCCTAGTGGTCGGACATATGAACTGCAACAACCTCTAATACTGGACCACAGGACAGGACAGGTAATCACTGGGTTGCCAGATTGGGCCATTTAGTTAAAATAATTCCACCCTTTAGTGAGATCTTTTTTAATAACATGTCATCAGAACTGCATGTATTTAATAAATGTCTACAATTAGAGTGTGTGTCTAATGTGAAACATTTTTAAAGTAAGATATATAATATACTGTGTGATTATGGAGTAGATAATGTATGCATATGAGAAACACATCTCCTCCACACTGAGAAAGTTTTCCTTCCTCACAAAGCCAGAGAGAAAGAAGGGGACTCTCTCAATTCCTGAATGGAGCGTGCTGTTGGACCTGGAGCTGCCAGACTGTACGGCTGTGGGAGCCACAAGCCTTTCTCACAGACGCACTGTAACGCTCTGCAGCTCAATGCTAGCGGGATAGCCTCGCGGCTTCATTCAGTCTGAGGCTATGCCATTAATAACGCTATTATTAATGTTCATAGTGAAGTCATTATTAATGTCATGCAGCACCAGTATACCAGTATTAATGATCACAAACTGCTGCCCCCCCCCCCCCCCGCCCCCAGCATCCCCCCCCCCAACCTCCTCGCTTGTCTGATTGATCCTGTGTGGGTGTTGAGGTTCTTCATCATGGGTTTGAGCCACTCACTCACCCCCTGTCAGCTCAAAACCACACACCTCCCACACACTCCACTGTCTCACTGTGTGTGTGTGTGTGTGTGTGTGTGTGTGTGTGTGTGTGTGTCAGTGAGACAGACAGAAGGAAAGAAGGAAAACAGGAGACGAGAGGAACACATTGAGGAGAAAAAAGAAATGCAGGAAGACAGGATGGAGGAGAGGACGAGACATTAAGACTTTACTTTAACAAACACCAGTGAGGGTAAATGAAGGCTGCGGTTGAGACCTGACGATGATGTGGTGTGAAGTAAAGAGCATTAAACACTTACCATAAAACTTTATTACAGAAAATATTAATAACTTCATCCACACAAACTGTAGACGTTTTTGATTATTAAATCGTGCTGAAGTGTTTGAACAGCTCATTAAAGAACCGTAACGAACTCGTTACTGCTCAGTTACTCCTCACGTCACACCGCAGAGCATCAGCTCTACATCACACAGAGCTTTATAGAGTCATAGAGCATGAATAAAGTGTTTATTATCATCCTAGAGAAAGCGAGAGAGGGGGGGGGGGATATTGGGGAGAGGGAAAGAGAGAGAGGGGGAGAAAGAAGGGGAGAGGGAGGGAGGTGGGAAGAGGGGGGAGAGGGAGAATGAGGGGGAGAGAGGAAAAGAGGGAGGGAGAGAGATGGGGAGGGGGGGGGAGAGGGGATAGAGGGGGGGGTGAGAGTGATGGAGAGAGAGGGGGGGAAGGGGGGGGGGGAGAGGGGAGAGAGCGAGGGGGGGAGAGATGTGGGGGAGAAAGAGAGAGAGAAGAAAAAAGAAAATGAC
>CM059210.1:245000-265000 GCA_030347435.1 Clarias fuscus | reverse complement strand
GTTCGGGAATGCTCTTCGTCTGACGTTTCCCCTCTGATGAGTTCAGTGAACGGTCCTCCTGCGAGCATTAAAGCTCCTGGGGTTCTGCGAGACGCTGGAAGCTCTTCACTGTGACAAGGTCTCGCTCCACAAAGCTGCTTTAGAGAAATCCATCTCTGGCAATAAACCAGTTTAATATCTCATCCTGGGCTAATGTCAGATAATGAGCTCAGAATTTTGTAGGTCTTTATTGAACACACACACACACACACACACACACACACACACACACACACACACACACACACACACACTAATGTGATGATGCTGTGGCTGTGCAAGACTGAGCAACTCTCTCTCTCTCTCTCTTTCTTTGTAAAATGATTCTCCTGCATCACTAAGAGAGAGAAACAGAGAGAGAGAGAGAGAGAGAGAGAATATACGTTGGTAGTTGGTAATTGTGATAAAGTAGTTGCTGTGTGTGTGTGTGTATGTGCATGCGTGTGTGTGTGTGTGTGTGTGTGTGTGTGTGTGTGTGTGTGTGTGTGTGTGTCATATTCATGGCGCATGAAAGCTTTTAGATGGATGTGTCTGTAGTTCAGCTGTTTTTTCGTCATCAATCCCACAATGCACTTCTGCTGTAATTGTCTTGCCTGAGGCGGAGGGGGGGGTGGGGGGGGTGGGGGGGTGATTGGGGGGGTTGTGGTATTGGGCGTGTGTGTGTGTGTGTGTGTGTGGGGTGTTGGGGGGTTAATGGGTGGATTGGGGCTGTAAGTGAGATAAATGACAGTAGGATATATTACTAGTGTGCATGTGTTGCTCAGTTTATACGCGTTTATTCGTTTTTTCTCTCCCATCACTTCCCTCATTTTCCTCTTTATCTTTTTGCTTTCTTCTCTTGCTTTCGCTTCCCGTCATGTTATCCCTGATTTACATTCCACTTCCACATTTTCTCTCCCTGCCCACTCCCTCTTTTCTTCCCTCTTCTATATTCCAGTTCTTCTCTCTTCTCTTTTTTCTCCATTATCCATCTGTTCATCCTCTCCTCCACCACATGTTGCTCAGCCATGTTTCTCTCTTCTCATGTTTCAAGTCTACAGTGCACATCACTAATGTGTGTGTAATCTGTGGTGGTGTCACATAGGATGTATTGGGGGTGCCAATACTTTGTGCAGCGCCTCAGATGGACTACATACACATAACGACCACTGCTGTGTGTGAAAGTGACAAACTAGTAACTGAAAAGGTTCACACAGCTCTCTGCTGTCTCTCTCTCTCTCTCTCTCTCTCTCTCTCTCTCTCTCTCTCTCTATTCATGTCTCTCTCTCTCTATTCATGTCTCTCTCTCTCTCTCTCTCCTGCATGCTTCCTCAGGTCTAGATTTCTTCTTAACCCTGCTCCTCTTCTCGCTCCTCTTCCCTATTGTCTCTCCTTCCCTGATCCTCCTCTCTACCCCTCCTTCCTTTCAGCAGACCTGTCTTCCTTTCTTCTCCACCTCTTGCATCAGCCCCACTTCCGTCCCCTCACTTTCTTAATCCAGTGACGTCTCCTCTCCTCTGACCTCTGAAACTTGGACCTCTTCTCACCCTGCCACTGATCTCCTCTCTTCTCTGTATGTTGTCTTCTGATGCAACAGCTGCTAAAACATCTTTCACAAGGGAAACATGGAAGCATCTGCATCTACTCCAAACGTTTTCTCCTTCATGTCTCACCCTGTGCCCCCCTTTTCACCCCCCTGCTCCTCTCAGTGACCGCTGACTGCCAGATGTGACAATCATTCTGCACAGTTGCTTTTGCTCACCCTCCTTTTTGTCCTCTTTTTACAGAAGACATTCTGCAGTTAATCTTGTCCAGCAATGCCGCCCCCTGCCAGTAGGCTCCTTCTCCCGCCACGGTGCTCAGAACTGCTCCAAAAGCTTCATGCCGATAAATTGGCGAAATTCATCCTCTCATTCTCCTTAATCTTTGGGATGCTTAATCATAAGACCCTCCTGTACATTCTCATGAAATGAGAATTTATGGCACGGTGTGGCAGTAGTTTGCTACTCACCTGGATGCAAAGTTGGACAAAGTACACAAATCTTGTACTTGAGTTAATGTAGGGTTTCCCTAGACCAATTATTCCTCAAGTAAAAGTAGAAGTCCTCCGTTTACATGTGTACTCGAGTATAAGTACAAAAGTACTCACCTTCGAATTTACTTAAGTATCAAATGGGAATGGCTGGTATAAGCTCATGCAGTCTTTTTCATAGGAAAAAAGTCTCTCTGTCCCTCTCTCTCTCTGGTTAGAGATTGTGAATTTGCAGTTTTTGTCACTGTCTGCTAAGTAGCTCTTCTGATTTCAAATAGCTGAAACGTTATTAAGCATGTCTCAAAGGGAAAGCAGTCATGCAATTACATATAATAGTCAGCAGGTGGTTTCAAATACTACACACCGCTGTGGTTAAGTAATGCAACACCATGCAGAAATGTAATGAAATAAAACTACAGATATTTGCTGGACGTTTCAGTGGAGTAAAAGTATAAAGTGTTCACTAATAAAACTATTCTAATGAAGTACAGATATGTGAAAGTCACAGATAGTGTTTAAGTCTAGGCTAAAAACCTATTTATTTTTTGTAAATAGATTAGCCTTAGGTAAAGGAGCAGATCTGGGGGACTCATGGACGTAGAGTATTCTGGTGAACTGGTATGTTTAGATGCTGTCCTCCCCACTCTCATTGTTCACTCAGGTTTGTTGACGGTGAGGTGATTGGTTGCTTTACATCTCAGTTCCCCCTCATGTCTGTGTTTCCTTCTGGCTCCTCCCTTTTAGTGATGGTGTCATAGTTTGTCCTGCCGGAGTCCCTGCTTGCACTCTGCACTAAATATACATTCACATTATGTGACTGTGACCAGACCTAACTGTTATCACCTCTTCTCTTCTCCTCTCTCTCTCCCTCTATCTGTCTCTCTGTCTCACTACACATGTCTCTCCTGAGCTGCCAGTGATCCAGACTCCCTCTGCCCTCTGGACCTGTCTGACTCGTCCTGGTGTCCCTCTTCTGGTTGGAGATCTCGTCACATGGAGCCCTGTGTGGTCTGTCTGGGACGCGTGTGGTGGCTGGGGACGGTTCACCATGAAGACGCTCCTGTCCTCGGCTGATGCAGACAGCTGTTCTCTGAGGACTCGTGACTGCAGTCTCTCGATAGTTCAGGACTGGAGTTTCCTACAGTCTACCTGAGTCTCCAATAACCAACTGGACTCCATATTAACTTAAACACGTCTCCTGTTCTACTGAACTTCCAGCCTCCTAACACACAGTATGAGTGCAGATCAAATCCCTGCTCTCCGTTATCACCCAGATGAGGATGGGTTCCCTGTTGAGTCTGGTTCCTCTCAAGGTTTCTTCCTCTCACCATCTCAAGGAGTTTTTCCCTCAGCACCGTCGCCCTCGGCTCGTTCATCAGGGACCATCTGATCATTCTGACTCACACACACTCACATCTCATACACACTTCTGTCATTTTCTTTTGATTGTATAAATATGTTTTGAGACAATGACAACTGTTAAAGTGCTATACAAATAAATCTGAATTGAATTGAAATATGTACTTAAGTACAGTAAGGAGCTAAATGTACTCAGTTACCTCCCAACTCTGCCTGGAGGTTTAGTCATTTCAGAGGTGAGCTGCTGCATGCAAGGGGTCCCACAAGTATCAGTGCTGGATCAAGTGCTGAAGTTCAGATCTTCGGCATCAGCTCTCCCAGCATGTATCATGCCTGCTGTGAACATGGTCCCTTCCACTGACTTCCTTTGACTGGACCCACCATCAATCACAGTTTCCAGTAAGATATGCAAAAAGACTCCTCTGTCCTGCACCCAGGTTGTGTAATGAACTCTCCTGGCTGGAGATCAGCTGAGTCACTGGCTTCAAATGAAGACTAAAGACCTACCTCTTCGCCAAGCACTTAAATTAATTTCAATTTAAAAAGACATGTCTGTTTTCTTTTCTAGCTGTTCTAGCTATCGGGCTTGATGTTATGCGTAGCCGCTGATGTAGTGAACTAGCATGAGGATGTTTCTGATACACACGCAAAACACTTCTATAAGTCTCTCTGGATAACAGCATCTGCTAAAAGCTGTAAATGCAAATGTAATTAATGTGAGTTAATTAGAGAAGTGTTGTAGTAAATGATGGGGACGAGGCATGAGACAGCAGTGAAGGGATAATTCTCTCTCCTCAGAACTGAGTGCTGGAGTTAGCAAAGTGTGGATCTGTGTCTCGTGCTTCATCTTACTGACATCTTAATTACTGAGCGGAGAAGTTGAGCACAGAGCTGTTATTCCTCTCTTCTTCTTCTTCTTCTTCTTCTTCTTCTTCTTCTTCTTCAGGTTGCTGTCTTTCTTCCAGAATGTTCAGGTGGAAGTCGAGCTCATAATAAACAGCTAGCTTGTTTGGCTAATCAGAATGTACAAAGTGCAGATTTTGTTTCTTAGTAACATTAATTTTGTCAGCTATTTTCAGTTTTAGTCTTAGTCCATGTCCCGGTTAGTTTTTATCATATGTAGTCAATCCTGTCCTGTTAATGTTTAATCAAGTTATAATGCTGTAAAAGTCTGGACGCTTTAGTCTATGAAAACATAATATTTTAGCAAGAATAAGATTATTATTCATTAAGCCTACAGTCGCTCTAGACTAGCCAAAACCCATTTCTAAAAAGCTTTTTCACAAACATTTAAAATGTATCTTTTCATCTGATGTTTTCAGCTAATTATATTTATTTTTAACATCACAACAACTGCTGCACGTCCTTATTTATTATTATTCTTAACTACAAAACAATAGGAGCCGTACGGACAATACAGTGTTTTAAAACCTTTTTTATATGGATTTACACACTTGGACTGTTGTAAAGATACTGTAGCTCCTCTGGGTCACAATCATTTGATAACCTATTATAGCTTAATGTGTTTGGGAACAGTTCAACTCTCTCACTCACTCATCGTCTACACCGCTTTATCCTGTGTTCAGAGTGACGGGGGAGGGGGGGGGGGGGCGGAGCCTATTCCAGGAGACTAAGGTCACGAGGTGGGGTACACCCTGAACAGGGTCACAATCCATTGCAGGGCACACACTCTCACACACACACACACACACACACACACACACACACTATGTGTAGTAATTTTGAGAACATCAATTAGCCGAATCTGCAGGTCTTTGGACTGTGGGAGGAAAACGGAGTACCAGGAGGAAACCCACCAGCACGGAGAGAACATGGAAAGTCCATGCACACAGAGACAGGAATCGAACCCGGACCATGGAGGTGCACGGCGACAGTGCTAACCGCTACACCACCATGCCGCCGCAGCGGTTTAGCTATAAAATAAAATAAAATAAAATAAAATACATCACAACAAAATTATGTTAACATGTGATAACATAATAATTACCACAAAGAGGCTGTAAAACCTTTTTGTGTGATTATTATGGGATGTCTGCGTCAATCTTGTGGTATTTTTCCCAGTGAATGAAACACCACTGTCATAATGAATGAACACCGTATCGCAGCAGACTGGGACGAAAATAAAGACATGTTTTATTAGTTTTTATTTTTCAAAGCACATTTTAATCCCCCCCCGCCACGCCCCTCCCCCTCCCCCCGTCACATAAACAAAAGCTTTTTACACTAAATAACAGTAAATAAAGATTGGTCTCTACGTCTTTAATCGTTCATTTAGCAGCTTTAATCAGGAAGTAGTTCCCTTCTGTTTCACGCTCTGTGCTGCTGATTGAAAAAAACCATCCTGCAGTGACCTTTAACCTCAGACACAAAAATAAATAAACATGTAATCTAACAAGCCTCGGCGTGGTTTAGTCTGCGCTCAGCTTTGATTGGCTCTCTGTGAATGATGAGCTTTCTAATAAAAGAAGCGAGGATAAAACGTCCATGCTGTTAGAGTTCATTAGCGAGGCTGAGCTTATCCTGTGCTTTATTTAGTCAAGTGGTTAATGAATGCTATGCTAACAGCAGGAGGTCAGTATGGAGTGCATTAACATCTCTCTAACACTGCGTGCGTGTGTGTGCGTGTGTGTGTGTGTGTGTGTGTGTGTGTGTGTGTGTGTGTGGAGTATGCATTACACTGAGAGGGACTGAGATGGAGCTTTTTAACTGATTACTGCGTTGGCAATTAGAGTTAGCTGCTGATGCTAAAGAAGGGAAGAGCGATAAAACCATCTGTGTGCAGGATTCCATTAAACCAAGTGCGACCACACACACACACACACACACACACACACACACGTCTGTAGATAAATCAGGAGGCACAAGGATGAGGAGCGGCTGATGATGATGATGATGATGATGATGATGATGATTAAACATGGAGGTCAGAACTGAACAATATCACACTCATATCACAGATCAGATCCAACTGGATCCATTGTATTATCTATTTTTTTATTTATTAAATAATGATGTGGTTCATATCGTTACATATAATGTAACAAAGCGTTGGAGAAACAGGTTACAGTCAGGCGTAAATGTTATAAAAGCTGTAGATACGTTAGCTGACTCTGACTCTGAAGAGCTGAAGGTTAATAATGAGTGTGAGGATAAAGTGCAGGTTTTAGTGCAGGAGTCACTGCGGAGTCGCCGCGCTGTAGAATAATCAGACAAACTAAAATAATCACCAATCAAAGTGTCTTTGTTAAATCATTAGCTGCAAGTAAATGAAAAAGAGTGAAGTTCTGCCAGGTCTTTACTTTCACTCCTGCTCCACCTGGTGAGTGTGTGTGTGTGTGTGTGTGTGTGTGAGCAGATCTCTCCCTGTACCCTTCAGAACTTTTCCTACTGATACTCCAACAGAACCAATTCCACTGGCAGCCATGACATCATCCTCCTTTGAGCTCATATTTGGTTACCCCTGCTCTGCTCCTCCTGATGTCCAGGCCAGAGGAGTTCATCCTGAGATAAAGCATGTGTCTTTACTTGGTCAAGTCTTCTCCTGATGGTTGGCTTTGGCTCAGATACAGTACATCTCTCACCTGGAGGATGTTCACCGCAGTGCTTGTGGAGTTCCTGAGCTCACCAGTGTGTTCTTTCTCTTTAATAAGTGACTAAACAACAGATTTGTCCACAGCTGGTGTTTTTGCTCTCAGTTTAATGGTGTTGGTTTTTATTTTTTGGACTAATGACGGCCTCCCTTACTGGCACTGACCGCTCTGTGGACTTTACAACAATGTCTACAAGCAGGTGCTTTAGTTCACTCCAACTCTAGAGCTTTTATCTGCTTGCCTGTGAGTAATGAGGGAATAACACACACCTGACACACACTCACACACATTGAGAACTGAAGGTGGTATAACAGACTGTTCGACCCTCTTCCCCATGCTGCTGCTAATGCACCAGACACTTTACAGCACCAGACGCTCTACTGCCCCAGACACAAATTTTACAGCACCTGACGCTTTACTGCACCAGACGCTTTAATGCACCAGACGCTCTACAGCGCCAGACGCTCTACTGCGCCAGACGCTCTACTGCGCCAGACACTAATTTTACAGCACCAGACTCTTTACTGCACCAGACGCTTTAATGCGCCAGACGCTCTAATGTGCCAGACGCTCTACTGCGTCAGACGCTCTACTGCGCCAGACACTAATTTTACAGCACCAGACGCTTTACAGCACCAGACGCTTTACTGCACCAGACGCTTTAATGCACCAGGCGCTCTACAGCGCCAGACGCTCTAATGCTCCAGACGCTCTACTGCACCAGACGCTCTAATGCGCCAGACGCTCTACTGCGCCAGACACTAATTTTACAGCACCAGATGCTCTAATGCCCCAGACACAAATTTTACAGCACCAGACGCTTTACTGCACCAGACGCTTTAATGCTCCAGACGCTCTACTGCACCAGACGCTTTAATGCGCCAGACGCTCTACTGCCCCAGACACAAATTTTACAGCACCAGACGCTTTACTGCACCAGACGCTCTAATGCTCCTGACGCTCTACTGCACCAGACGCTTTAATGCGCCAGACGCTCTACTGCCCCAGACACAAATTTTACAGCACCAGACGCTTTACTGCACCAGACGCTTTAATGCGCCATACGCTCTACTGCGCCAGACGCTCTACTGCGCCAGACACTAATTTTACAGCACCAGACGCTTTACTGCACCAGACGCTTTAATGCGCCAGACGCTCTAATGTGCCAGACGCTCTACTGCGCCAGACGCTCTAATGCGCCAGACACTAATTTTACAGCACCAGATGCTTTACAGCACCAGACGCTTTACTGCACCAGACGCTTTAATGCACCAGGCGCTCTACAGCGCCAGACGCTCTAATGCTCCAGACGCTCTACTGCACCAGACGCTCTAATGCGCCAGACGCTCTACTGCGCCAGACACTAATTTTACAGCACCAGATGCTCTAATGCCCCAGACACAAATTTTACAGCACCAGACGCTTTACTGCACCAGACGCTTTAATGCTCCAGACGCTCTACTGCACCAGACGCTTAAATGCGCCAGACGCTCTACTGCCCCAGACACAAATTTTACAGCACCAGACGCTTTACTGCACCAGACGCTCTAATGCTCCTGACGCTCTACTGCACCAGACGCTTTAATGCGCCAGACGCTCTACTGCCCCAGACACAAATTTTACAGCACCAGACGCTTTACTGCACCAGACGCTTTAATGCGCCATACGCTCTACTGCGCCAGACGCTCTACTGCGCCAGACACTAATTTTACAGCACCAGACGCTTTACTGCACCAGACGCTTTAATGCGCCAGACGCTCTAATGTGCCAGACGCTCTACTGCGCCAGACGCTCTAATGCGCCAGACACTAATTTTACAGCACCAGATGCTTTACAGCACCAGACGCTTTACTGCACCAGACGCTTTACTCGTCTTATCTCAGACAATCATCTTTGAACTTTTTTGCACTCGACTGTTTGCACTGGGATGCAGGTCCCACTTCACGTACATTCCATTGTATATATTGTTATATTTATTATATTTTTGTGCAATTATCTTTTGTTTATTCTTTTGTTTATTACTACATATCTGGTCTCTGAGAGCTTTTGTTGTATCTCTACAATGACAATAAAGTCTCTCTTTCTCTCTCTTTCTCTCTGACTCCTGGCCCTGGAGCAGACGAGCAGCTGACCATCCGATGACGTTTAGTGATTATAAAAAATATACAATAATTAGTTTCTGTGATTTTGTCCCTCATTTAGTCGTAGTCTCTATCAATCAGGGAGGGTGAAGACTATCACATGCTTCCTCTAAACCACATGATACCAGCCGATCTGCTGCTCACTCAGTGTTCGGGTGTGTTAAGTGTGTGAGCTCACAGACACCATGGCTATTGGTCAGTGTCACTGTGATTGATGTGCGAGAGCTCAGCCAATCTGCTCTCTACACTCCTGGCTTACGGCTGGCTGTAGCATCATCAAGCTAATAGTGAAGACGCGCGGTTGTTACGCCACTTGGGAGCAAAGTGCGCAATTTTAAGCAGTTTGTGAGGAACATGTGCCGCACACAACCCTTTGAACAAACTGTTACTTTTTTATTATTGATTTTGTTTCTAATGAACTGTAAAGGGCTCTAGCTTTGGTCTGTGTTTAAAGTGTGTGGGTGTATTCTATAAAGTAAATAGAGTTAATTCATATCATAAATGAAATGTGAGTTTTATTTAAATTAAAACTGACTAAAGAAATTAAACAGTTAAAAATGGAATCAAACAGGTTTCTGATTTGACATTAGCCTTTGGCTGGAGAGAGACGAGTCTTTATTCTCTCTCTCTCCAAATATATATATATATATATATATACTGTGTGTGTGTGTGTGTGTGTGTGTGTGTGTGTGTGTGTGTGTGTGTGAAGTCTAAAATGATCAAAGATGAGCAGGAAGTTCAGGTTCTGTGTTTCCGACACTTCTTATTTGTCTGCCTTTTAGACACACACACACACACACACACACACACACACGCACACACACACACACACACACACACACACTGTATGTATGTGTGTTTGAGAGAGAGAGAGAGTCAGATTTGTACCATATTCTCTACGTCCTGTAATGATGAGGTACAGATCAGATAGACAGATCTGATAACTGATGATGAAATAATCTCACCTGCCTTCAGTGAACAGTGTAAGAGTGTAAGAGTGTGTTTAAGAGTGAGAGAGAGAGAGTGAGCATTAATCAGGTGACTTGATGTGGGTGGAGCTAAGAGAAGCCACTTTAAAAGAGAGGAAGTATGAAGGTGATCTCATGCTGTAATGATGTAATGATGTAATGTAACCTGATTCCAGACTAATCACAGTTCCACACTCCATAAATCATTAAAAAATTATAAACAGAACCAGAACTTTACTCTAAAATATAGTCACATGTTTATTAATGTTAATGTGACAGGCCTGTGTGTTTATTAAAACATAACTCAGCAATAACCTGGAGCTCACACACACACACACACACACACACACACACGCACACACACACACACACACACACACACACACGCACACACACACACACACACACACACACACGCACACACACACACACGCACACACACACACACACACACACACACACGCACACACACACACACACACACACACACACGCACACACACACACACACACACACACACACACGCACACACACACACACGCACACACACACACACACACACACACACACGCACACACACACACACACACACACACACACACACGCACACACACACACACACACACGCACACACACACACACACACACACAGCTCACCTGAGTCTGTAATCAGTCATGCAGTGTGAACGCCTGAACTTATTACAGGAGGTCACTAAAGGTCACAGCAGTGTCCAGGTCAGGACCAGTTCTGACTGAGTTCTTTCTCCGGTCCATGACGTGTCAATCAGTGCTGTGATCTATTTGAACACACTCGCAGTCACACTCAGTCAGTAGGAGATCCACAACATGCGGCGCTGCACGGTGGTGATGGTGTTTGTTGTCGCGTTTGCGTTTTTTGTTTGTTTGTTGTTTATTAGTGATGGTGGTTACTGGATGAGGATTGAGATCCATCGGAGGCTTTAACGATTAAAGTTGTGTTGTGCAGTTCTTGTGTGTGTTGGCTGTTGTTTGCCTGACTTCAGGTCGCAGGTTTTAGCGATCCTGTGAGAGCTGATGGTGATCCATTGGTAACGAGGAGGAAAGTTTGTGGAGGTGTGTGTGTGTGTGTGTGTGTGTGTGTGTGTGTGTGTGGCTAAGTAAATGAGGGATGGTGCAAAACGTACACACTGCGGGAGTCATACTGTTCTGCAGATATCGAACTTCTGCCCTCGTCTCTTTGGCCTTCTTACCTCCCTAGGGAGTGTGGACGGTTATTCACTGCTGTCATTTCTATTCACTCCGGGGTAAATGTTCAGGTTCGGCAGGTTCAGTGTTTGATGTCGTGGCTCAGGGCTTCATTCTTACCAAGATCGTCTTCTCCTACCAATGGAGCGGGCTCGTCATCTGTGTTGTGCTAACATTAAGTATATATACGAGGGGTATATGATGTAGTATATAAGAGGTCTAAGGGGTGCGTCAAGGTAACTCAACCGACTGAGTCGTTCAATCGGTTTGTCTTTATAAACTGTCTTAAAACCAGCAAACCCGAGCTGAGAACCAGCAGGTTATGGAAGAATAAATCAGTGTACTGTCAGAGAATGTTATAACTGTACGGAGTGGGACGTCTATATAGATACCAGTGAGGACTTGGATGAATTGAACCTGACTGTATATTTTGTGTGGATTGTGTCACACTGAGAAAAAATATTAAAGTGTATACACGTGATACATTAAAAGTGGAGTTAAAAAAAAAAAAAAAGGATTCTATCCAGGAGATGCAGGTTAGAGCAGGAGTGTCCAGTCTTCTCATGTGAGGGCAGCTGTGCATGTGTGTGTGTGTGTGTGTGTGTGTGTCTGTGTGCATGCAAAGGTTTTCATTTCAACCAAACAGAAGCCACACCTTATTCACCTGTTTAATTAGTTGTTCATTTACATTTACAGCATTGGGCTCCCTTATTCTCATTATATCTGAGCAGTTGAGGGTTCGGGACTTTGCTCAGGGGCCCAACAATTCAACTTGGTGGTGCTGGGGGATTTGAACATGGGACCTTCCTAACTGTAACCCAACACCTTCACCACTACGTTACCCCACTCCTGACCTGCCTCATTCTGGTTTTTTCAATAGACTATCAGGTGTGACTTCTGGGTGGAATAAAAAACCTGCACACACACACACACACACACACACACACACACACACACACACACACACACACACACACACACACACACACACACACACACACACGATCTTTCTGGAGAATATTGGACACCACATCTTAAAAATATGCAATCATAACTATAAACAGAATCTAGGAAAAGAAGAGAAGATGAGAGATACTAATTTAAGGCAGGCATGGCAGGGAGTGTATGTAGTTATAGGAAAGGAAAAAAAGTAATCATGGGGATGACTGATGAGTGGAATTTGATTAGACACCAATTAAATATAGGGCATGACATTACTATAAGAGCTGAAGAAGTCTGTAGGATGTCTAAAAGGTTTAATAAAAGGAGGAGAGATTAGCAGGTAGGGTGCTTAAGGAATGTAGAAAGGAGTTAAGTATCATTTACAGCTGTTTGTTTCGAGTGTCTGTTGATACATGCTACAATGTGCTTCCTGAGTTTGAAGATTCAATTTAATTTTATTTTATTTCTATAGCGCTTTTAACAATGGTCATTGTCTCAAAGCAGCTTCACAGAAATGAAAAGAAAATTTATGGAAGTGTGTATGAGTGAGAAAAATGTGTCTAGATAATGAGATTGTCCCTGATGAGCAAGCCGAGGGTGACGGCGACAGTGGCAAGGAAAAACTCCCTGAGATGGCAATAGGAAGAAACCTTGAGAGGAACCAGACTCAACAGGGAACCCATCCTCATCTGGGTGATAACGGAGAGCAGGAATTATATAACGACATCATGTGTGTTATGCAGCTGAAAGTTCGATATAACAGAAGTTATTTAAATTAACACAAAGTCCAGTTCAGCTCAGGGATGAGTTTTGGACTAACTGTAGCTTGTTAATTGAGGATGCAGGACAGCCACCCAGTAATGCATTACAGTAGTCCAGTCTGGAGGTCATGAATGCATGAACCAGCTTTTCTGCATCAGATACAGATAAAATGTTCCTAAGCTTGGCAATATTTCTAAGGTGGAAAAAGGGGAATAAACGTTAACATTAAGACACTAAAGGCTTTTTTTTAGGGAAAGCAAAATGTTTCCTACATTAAGGCAAGTGTGTATGTTTTATGTTTGTTTTATCTGAGCTGAGGGCTGAGTTATACTAAAGACTGACTGATAATCTCAGAACATGTGAAATAGTGTAAAAGAATAAAAAGTTGAAAGGTAAAAGATTAAGATTAAGACGTGAATGCTGAAAGCTTGCTGAGTCCAGGCTTTTACTCTTTTCTTGGGATGTGTGTTGTACATTTGTGTGTGTGTGTATGTGTGTGAGTGTGTGCGTGTTTATCCTGATAATCACTGACAGATGGACACATTAGAGCTCAGACTCTATTTGAGACAGTTAGATATGGGGCTGAGGAAGGATTTGAGAGCTCTATGAGATACAACAGGCAGCAGAACAGAGATAATTCATTATTTATTATCTACTTTACTTTACAGATGCTTTTATATGAAACCAGCGAGTGTTCAGTCTAAACCGAGGGCTGAGTGGTTTGCGGGTTAAGGGTCTTACATAAGACCTCAGCAGGTGATCTACAGGTGCTAACTGGGGATCAAACTCCTACACTGTCATAATATTATCTCAGAACCTTAACCACTGAGACACCCTCACCTGGGTACTTGAAATGTAGGGTTTTGTGAAAAAGGACTTTTTGGACACTGTAAATATGGGAACCATAGCTGTATTTGGGTCTCTAGAAAAAAAAAAAACTCTTGTAAGAGAACTCTTGTAACTCTTGGACCATTGGAATACAGCATTCGGGAATAGAGTAAAAAGCCTCTTGTAATATAGTTCTCAGGAATGCAGCTTCCCTCCTAAATGGTGTGTTACAGTCCATAGTTTTGCTGCATGTGTGATATTTTGTTATCTCCAGATCATTAGGAAGGTAAACACTGAACTCGCTATAATTTCAGAGAGAAAAACAAATGCCTGCACTTATCATCTGTAGCTCTCTCCAAGTGGTGTGTGATGTGGTGTGTGATTTAGTCTCATATTGACTAACTATAATGAGAACATTACTCTGTGTATTTAGTTAATTAACAGAAACCCACACCTCTTTATTTCCTCTGTATAGCTCAGTATATTTTCCACCCACAGCGGCATGTGGAGGTGTTTCTCCTGCTCTTCTGGATTTCTTTCTCTAATTATTTGGAAAAGTCCTAAAAGAGGAGGTTATGGTGCCTTGTTTCAGAAGCTCTCGCTGTGACTAAGATATAGTCAAATCCAAAACACAGGAATAACCCGAGTCCCTCGGCTGAACGTGGGCGAAACTCATATCTGATGATTCAGTCTGCGTTCTCCAGATTCAGGACATTAAAGAGACACTGAGGTCTTAGCTTCAATAGCTGTAGCTTGTAATTCTGTTTAATTGAAGTTTCTGGGTTTCCATTTTACCGTCAATTTGGGAAATAAAAGATGAAAATGGATGACGAGCTTGTTACTCACTGAGAAATGAATTAGAGTGAGTTGTCCAGAGTGCTTGAGCTCATCTAGTAGGCAGAACAGTTTCTGAGTTTGGGTTTTAAAAGCAGTTCAGCGATACTGACTCATAATGCGTACATTTATACTGGCTATTTTTAAACATCTACAGTTAGCCCAGTCAATCTCTTTCTCCGTTAATACACATAAAGCACAATGGTTTGTACAGATAATATAAGATCATCAGTTCCATTAACGTCCGGGTCCTGGGGTTGAATCCTAAATAGTGTTAAATGGAAAGCTAGTTCACTAGGTAGGGTGTACAATCCCTTTTCCCACACATCCGGTAGTGCCCTTGATTAGGGGTTAGAGAGGGATTTTAGATTCAGCCTTGCGTTAGAAGCTAGTTAGCTTTGTAGCTAGCATTAGCCACAAACAAAGAGTCATGGACGGTTCAGAGTCGATTCAGAACGACTTAGATGCGATTACTGCAGAGACAGAGTGTTGTTTAAAATGACATAACATTATTAGATGTGTGTTCTTGTGAAAGTGCTCCTGTAGCTGGTTGTGAATGAGGGTTTTGTCAGGCAGCTGCTCTCTCCTTAGTACAGTGGACCGTAGTGTAATTAACCACTGTCAAACTATCATCCTGGTATAACACCTACACACCTTAAAATAGACAGCTGGAAAAATAAAATGTAAATGGGGTCAAACTAAACAGGTAGCATTTCAAACAGCTTTAGCAATTCAAATGTTTTGCTCCCTGGCAGGGTTGCTCCAGGCTGTGGACCTTTATGTGTTTTGAACTTGGTGTGTTTTTGGTGTTCTGGGACTTTTATATTCACGGTTGCTTCCTGGGTATTGTGTATTTCAGATAATTGGTGATATCAATTAATCTCCAGGTTATACTTTTTGTTTGATACATGTTGTTTTCTGTCCTGTTTCTGCTCTAACTTCACATTACTGTGTGTGATTCATGACACTTACTCATGACTGTAATAGATCCCATAAATATGTGTTGTATTTTTTTAAAAGTATACTGGCTATGTACCTAAACCTTTTAAACTAGAAGATATTAAGCTTCTAATTAAGAAAGCTGACCTCGACCCTTGTCACCTGTCTAACTTCTCTACATGTAATTAAGTTTGGTGTTCCACAGGGTTCAGTTTTAGGCCCAGTAATATTTTTTTTCTTTACATGCTTGCTCTGGGCAACATAATTCGTAAGCATGGTGTTATTTTTTTTTCTCTTATGCTGATGACACACAGTTATACATCTCAACCAAACCAGATGAGAGAAAAAACAGCTTGATAAAGTTGAGCAATGTGTGAAGAACATAAGAGACTGATGTTAAATAACCTCCTTCTGCTTAATCCTGACAAGACAGAAGTTTTAATCATAGGACCACATGCAGCTAGAAGTAAGCTTTCTGATCACACTGTAACTTTAGATGGCCTTTCTGTTCCATCAAGTGCAACAATAAAGACCTTGGTGTGATTATAGATTCCAGCCTTTCATTTAAAGCTCATGTAGATAATATTATCAGGATAGCTTTCTTTCACCTCAGAAATATTGCCAAGGTAAGGAATATATTGTTACTAAACTTTCTATTCAATTCAATTTAACAATTGTCACTGTCGAAAAACAGCTTTACACAATCAAAAGAACTATGGAAGTTGGTATGAAATGTGAATGTGTAGTGATCAGATTGTCCCTGATGAACGAGCCGAGGGCGACGGTGCTGAGGGAAAAACTCCCTGAGATGGCAATAGGAAGAAACCTTGAGAGGAACCAGACTCAACAAGGAATCCATCCTCATCTGGGTGATAACGGAGAGCAGGGATTGATCTGCAGTCATATACACACGTGGACAAAATTGTTGGTACCCTTCGGTCAATGAAAGAAAAACTCACAATGGTCCCATAAATAACTTTAATCGGACAAAAGTAATAATTTAAAAAAAATCTATGAATGTTAACCAATGAAAGTCAGACATTGCTTTTCAACCATGTTTCAACAGAAATAATAAAAAAAAAGACTCATGAAACAAGCCTGGACAAAAATGATGGTACCCCAAGAAAATACTGAAAATAATGTGACCAAAGGGACATGTTAATTCAAGGTGTGTCCACTAATTAGCATCTCAGGTGTCTACAATCTTGTAATCAGTCAGTGGGCCTATATATAGGGCTCCAGGTAGTCACTGTGTTGTTTGGTGACATGGTATGTACCACACTGAACATGGACCAGAGGAAGCTAAAGAAAGAGTTGTCTCAGGAGATTCGAAAGAAAATTATAGACAAGCATGTTAAAGGTAAAGGCTATAAGGCCATTTCCAAGCAGCTAGATGTTCCTGTGACTACAGTTGCACATATTATTCAGAAATTTAAGATCCATGGGACTGTAGCCGACCTCCCTGGACGTGGCCGCAGGAGGAAAATCGATGACAAATCAAAGAGACGGATAATCCGAATGGTAACAAAAGAGCCCAGAAAGACTTCTAAAGAGATCCAAGGTGAACTTCATGCTCAAGGAACATCAGTGTCAGATCGCACCATCCGTCATTGTTTGAGCCAAAGTGGACTACATAGGAGACGACCAAGGAGGACACCATTGTTGAAAACAAATCATAAAAAAGCCAGACTGGAATATGCCAAACTACATGTTGACAAGCCACAAAGCTTCTGGGAGAATGTCCTATGGGCAGATGATACAAAAATGGAACTTTTTGCCAAGGCACATCAGCTCCATGTTCACAGATGGAAAAATGAAGCATATCAAGAAAAGAACACTGTCCCTACTGTGAAACATGGAGGAGGCTCTGCTATGTTCTGGGGCTGCTTTGCTGCATCTGGCACAGGGTGTATTGAATCTGTGCAGGGTACAATGAAATCTCAAGACTATCAAGGGATTCTAGAGAGAAATGTGCAGGCCAGTGTCAGAAAGCTGGGTCTCAGTCGCAGGTCATGGGTCTTGCAACAGGACAATGACCCAAAACACACAAAACACCCAAGAATGGCTAAGAGGAAAACATTGGACTATTCTAAAGTGGCCTTCTATGAGCCCTGACCTCAATCCTATTGAGCATCTTTGGAAGGAGCTGAAACATGCTGTCTGGAAAAGGCACCCTTCAAACCGGAAACAACTGGAGCAGCTTGCTCATGAGGAGTGGGCCAAAATACCTGCAGAGAGGTGCAGAAGTCTCACTGACAGTTACAGGAATCGTTTGATTGCAGTGATTGCCTCAAAAGGTTGTGCAACAAACTATTAAGTTAGGGGTACCATCATTTTTGTCCAGGCCTGTTCCATGAGTTCATTTTTAAAAATAATTCCGTTGAAGCATGGTTGAAAAGCAATGTCTGACTTTCATTGCTTAACATTCATAGAATTCTTATTTATTATTACTTTTGTCAGATTAAAGTTATTTATGTGACCATTGTGAGTTTTTCTTTCATTTACCGTAGGGTACCAACAATTTTGTCCACGTGTGTAGCTTCTTTGTCTTTTATCTGTTCCCTTTCAGGGGTCGCCACAGCGAATCATCTGCCTCCATCTAACCTTATCCTCTGCATCCTCTTCTCTAACTTCATGTCCTCTCTCACTGCATCCATAAATCTCTTCTTTGGTCTTTCTCTGGACCTCGTGCCTCGCAGTTCCAACCTCAGCATCCTTCTACTGATATATATCTACCCTATCTACCGATTCCACAATCTCTCCTGTGAAGACGTCCAAACCACCTCAGTCTGGTCTCTCTGAGTTTATCTCCAAAACATCTAACATGTGTTGTCCCTCTGATGAACTCATTCTTGATCCTATCCATCCTTGTCACTTCCAAAGAGAACCTCAACATATTAATCTCTGCTACCTCCAGCTCTGCCTCCTGTCTTTTCTTCAGTGCCACTGTCTCTAAGCCGTGGAGCATCGTTGGTCTCATCACTGTCCTGAACACCTTTCCTTTCATTCTCGCTGATACTCTTTTATCACTTAACATACCTGACACTTTTCTCCATCAGTTCCAACCTGCCTGTACACGCCTCTTCACCTCCTTACCACGCTCATATATAGAGGCATTATACTGAGTGGTTCTAACATGACCTGATAAAGGAATCTGTTAAATATATGATGCATGTGTGTTTAATTTCTTGCCCAGTTTTCAATGCTCATGCTGTAATTACCTATCGTTCTGCACTAAGATCCAATAACCTGCTGGATAATGAACTGAAATAACCGAATTTAAAAAGCCATCATCATTAACATGGCCATCTGACAGACAGACAGGTGCTAACAGCTGCAGACAGGAAGTCACTGCCAGCACCGGAAACACGTTCACCATTTCCGAGCATGATGTGAGGAGAGCCTTCAAAAGAGTTAACGCCAGGAAAGCAGCAGGACCAGATAGCATCTCAGGTCGAGAATTTTTTTTTTTGAGAGACTCATACACACTGACCTGCAGATGTGCGTGCACGCACACACACACACACACACACACACACACACACACACACACACTTTTTTGGGTGATCGGTTTCTGTTACAGATGTTTAGGTGCAAAGCATTTTGCTGTTCAGACTGCAGCATCTCTAAAGCATTTGACACATCCTGAAGCTATTGCAATTGTGTGTGTGTGTGTGTGTGTGTGTGTGTGTGTGTGTGTGTGTGTGTGTGTAATAAAGGATAGGGTGGTGTTTAATTTTTGTGTCTTTGCTGTAGAACATTTAGTTTATCTGTGTTTGATCAGATGGACTGTTTGTAGGTTCACGGCTATTTAATTTGTGAGTGTGTGTGCGTGCGTGTGTGTGTGTGTGTGCATGTGTCTTGTAAGATATCATCACCCTACAGATAGCAGTGACATTGTTTTTACCATTTACTGCTGTTGGAGAGAAAGAAAGTGAAAATGTTGATAAAAACGTCCTCAGCGTGTTGTACTGAGGGTTTATCCTCATCGTTCCATTTATTTTTAGAAACACGCAGCCTCTTCATTTCTCTAAGTGTTACCTTTTAGGGCGGTGTTGTGTCTAATATAGGGCCTCGTCTTTGTTACATATGATCTTGATACTTATCGCGTGATCTCGGCACGAGTGAGGAGTGTGTTAAGTCTAGTGCCACCATTTGACAGGTTGATGAAAACTGTTAAAAGCACTATACAAATAAAATTGATCTGAATTGAATTGAGGCACCAATGTAGTGAAATAAAAGTACAGATATTTGCTGTAGGATGCAGTGGAGTAAAAAAAGTCAAAAGAATCCTTCAATAAACCTAATCAAGTAAAGTACAGAAACGTAAATGTACTGAAAA